>OMNZ01031585.1:0-11234 GCA_900303255.1 Lesueurigobius sanzi
TTTTGCCACCATTTTTCAGGACCACATAACAATGAAAACACAGCCCATTTTCATTATTATTCCCTTGTTGATGGTGCGTTCTAACATGGCAGTCAGCTACACATGGCCATGTCAACGAGGGAATAATAATGAAAATGGGCTGTGTTTTCATTGTTATGTGGTCCTGAAATAATGGTGGCAAAATTCCCATAATGCATTGCAGTTCCGAAGCTCTATAGGAAAGATGAGCAGGTTTTAAAGTGGGTGCGGCTGTGAAAATCTCAATTTTCTTCACAAGCTGCCATTTTTTAAATCTAGTCCCTTCTCCAGAAATGTGTGACTCTGCCACCTGTTGGGAATTCCTCTCACTAACTTTGTTGGGAAAAGTTTGGGCTATTGTTAGGCAGGGAATGATTCAAGACAGCTCCTGGCTCAATAAGGCAACATGAAGTGGCAACTTTATTTCAATAATGTGCGCACCAGTGAGATCAGATCATTTTTCTCAATACTAACTACAGTGTGTTGAGCAGAGCCTTTTTTCTTTTTTAGCAGTAAGTTAGGTCAGACTCAATAGCTCAGGGATGCTAAACATGCGGCCTGTGGGCTACATCTGGCCCTCCGCAGTTTTAATCTGGCCCCTGAGGATATTGCCAATTTATAAAATAAGCAGATGAAAAGAGAAGTGTAGCTTTGAGAAACACATGCAAGAAAGAAGACTGATTTACTTTGTTGAAATGTATTAAACAGCACAACGCAGTGTCTATAAAGTATTACACATTTAAAATGTTTGTGAGTTCCTGATCTCTTCGATCCGCTGCCTGCCCAGACTGCAGAATTTTGTCCCACAACCACAAAATGGAACAACTACAGTTAGCAGTTGCTCTGAAGGGACCCAGTAACAATAGTGTTTTAGAAGTGAAGTACAAAAAGTGATATACTGTATAACTTTAGGGGAGTTAGGAGAGAAGTTCGACATGCCGTTGACTCACATGCTTTCATTTACAATTACACAAATACGACATGCAAAACTGGTGAATGAACCCGCAGTGAACAGCAGATATCTGAAAGTGAACAGGAGTCTAAACATGTATATTAGCGGTGATCTCCTCCCCTCTGGTGTCTGTTGTGGCATAAATACGGACTTGACTTGTTTGAATGGTGCGCTGCTGAGGTGCTGCCAGCCTCTTTGGGTGGCCACACTTCTCATGCGGGACGCTTCCTCCTCTCTCTCACTGACGGGTGACCCCCAGAGTAAAGGCTTTCCGAGTCTTTCACGGCGCTGGATACGGCAAAAACGCACACACCCCAAAAAGAGACATTAAGAAGTGGCTGTTTGAAAAATCAACATGGGTTATTGGTGGGTGATTATGACGTCCAATCATTTACCATTGGGAGGTGACAGGTGTGATAGTCTGAATGAGGTACCCCAACACCCCCCACACTCTTTTTTTTTTTGCGATAGTGTGACTTCTGCGGCGCACAAAAGCATCGAGTTTGTATTCACCAAAGTCGTCCCAAAGCAACAAAGGAGTCAGACCTCAATAATAAGTCGCTCCGGGTCACGGCTTTTCACCAACTTCCCACCAACAGCAGACAACAAGGAAATTCAGGACACTATTTGACTTAAGGCCTCAAGTACAAAATATGCTGAAAAGGGATTTTAATAAAGCGGTTTTTCCACTTACAGCAGTTAATAAAATGTGTGGCTCAGATTGAAAAAAGATAAAATACTAAAATTACTGTTAACCTATGGCCTATTTCAGAATCTTATTACACTTGACGTTTCATATTGTTCTGTAAATTCTTACATATAACTGGAATTGATATATATTACTTTCTTTGTTTTACACATTGGCCTATAAAATGCAATGTCCTTGGCATGTGAAACCTGTTTATGTGTAGCTACATTTTGTTGTTTTGGTTTGTTTGGTAGATGATTGATCGAAAAGCAGAATAAATCCCACACTTTGGGTAGCCAGATCGTGTGGCTGAATACAGTTCAATACACAGAGAAAACTCACCTCTCATCCTCTGTCAGTTCTAATCAGCTTAGTGCATGGACAGCAGTTAAAGTGACTGAAGTCTGGATGTTGAGGTTAAGGCAGCCCACAATCAGGTTGAGTTGTGATTGTAACCAACACTGCCTTTAACCAAACAACCGACCAACCAACTTCAAAACACATCTTGCCCCACAAAGTTGCGTACAGTGCCATCTGGTGGATCTAGTACGCTATTCCGGAGTGCACACTCAATAAGATTCTTGTTAGGGGATTATGTGGTAATGGGTTCCATTCACGTGACATCACAACGTTCTAAAGAGGCTATAGTTTAAAATTGAGGTAGAGGGAAGCCATTTTTTATTTATTTTTTGCTAATGTCTCTGTAATTCCTCCTTTTCAGCAGGTATGAACTATTGTCTAATTATTTTCTCATAAATGTGTCCAAAAGTGGTGACGTGGGTTATGTTGGCCAGTAGAAAGGACTTTCAGCCATAAGAATAACAGGGGAGGTTGTGAATCCAATCACTATCAAATAAAAAAATAATAATAATTAGGGAAAACATTTGTACATTTTCTTTTTGGAACATTCAAAAACAGTTTTTCTCCTAGAGTTGCATTGGCACTGACCCCCAACTGAAATGAGCGCTTTAAGACGTGTTTGCTTGAAAGACAATATCAGATATTCCTGTTTAAAGCCAAATACGTTATAGGCTGCAGTACTGTGCACTTTTACGCACCAACTGCCTCGTTGCGCACGTTGTTTTTTTTTTACACTTTACGTTACGTGGTAATAAAAATCCAAAAACTCGAAGCAAACTGCATTTAAAACTTGAATTTAGAGAAGTTGAATCTTCCTAAATGTGTCCGCGCGCTGTGTGCCGTCAGTGCGCATTGGTCACCATATGGCGCGTGTCCAACTCCAGGCGCTTGAGAGGTGCGCGCCTGCGGCTTTGGAGCGCAGTCGTGTTCTCCATCGGCTCACACAGGATCTCCTCCCTCCGACTCACAAAGGACCTCATCCCTCCAGCACGACAGGACCCCCCGTTTTATAAGAAACTTCAAAACATCAAAAGTCTTAACCAAAACGCACAGACGAGTTTTTGTTTTCGTCGTTAGGACCCTCGTTTCTTTTGACCTCTTGTTGAGGCTGAACCGTCCAGTGGGTTGGAAAAACATTGTTGGTGGGAGTTAAAAAATCTGTCTCTAGGACGAGGACACTGGTGAGTACAGAGCAAGGACTTAAAGACTCAATGAAGTATAGCCTGTTATGCTACTTGTTTTCAATGTTCTGGTCTAGTTTAGGGTGATATGTGACTTCTTCTTGAATTGTAAGAATATAAAGCTACTAAATTAAGATCTGCGTGTTTCGTTTATCAACCAGTGCTATTTGAAAAGTAATTATCTCAAATTTGCCATGCAGAAAAAAGCAGTAAGGTACAGTGTGATGAAATACAGTTTATAGCTTTATGCAACTGTAAGTCTTTATATTGTAAATGCAAAAATGAAACAGATTGAGCAGCTTGTCTGCTTCATAAAATAAGAATATTTGCTGTAATTTTCAGGGTCATGGTGAACTACACCATTGAATTATATAAAACTGTTTTCCTACACAAATGCATTACTAACCTGCAGTCCAGATACAGTCTATTGCACAGGTGGCAGTAGTAAAAGTACAGTTGTTTTATTAATTATTGTTCGAGAAGGGAGACATTTGAGGTGGTTCCCCCCTTGAACTGAACGCATCTGTGGATGTCATTTTTCACAGCTTTTCTTTAGCAAACTTTTCTATTTGAAAAACTCTTTTTATTGTGAGGGCAGCGGCTCCATGGAGAAAGCAGCCCGAAGATCCCAACTATCCAGTGTTTGCATCTGCACAAATACAAGCTACAACTACAGTATATTGTAGGCCGTTGGTGCAGAATGGCAGGCACATTTTGTCAGGCTGCCTCATGGCAACTATGACTGCAGTCGGATATGACTGTGTGTAGTGCATGAACAATAGAAAGTAAAGCCAAAGAAGAATGCTCAGACTGATTGGTTGACTGATTAGTACAACATGTGCAGCCGATCGCCTTGTGGGTAAAGAGTCTGCACATTGGGTGGAACACTGTTTTGTTCTCAAGGCTGTGGGTTCGAGTCACAGCTCCAATAATTTGCTGAATATCTCCATGGTCTTCATAAGCATTCACACTGCGCTGTCCTGTCCAATAAGAACACAAAGTCAACTCTACTATACTAAACATTTGCACCACTTGTCAACTTTGTTTTTACTGATGGCTTACATTTGTATTGCACTTTACAAGCTTGGCACACTCAAATCCAATGCTCCATGTTGGTAAACCGCTAAACTAGCCACAGCTGCCCTGGGGAAGCAAGGCTGTTAATCTACGCCATCAGCCACCATCAATCACTCTCTCACACCGTTTTCATACAGCGTCTAACCCTAACCCTAAAAAAACAACATGCCGCACCGGTCAGAGCCAGAATTTAAAACCACGTGCCTTTACCACTAAGCCACCGTTTATTGGCCTTGTCCTAAGTAACGTGCGTGTTTTCGTGCGCCTCCGCAGTGCGCGCAGCAGTCATGACGGCTGAGAAGAGCGGCCCGGTGGTTAACGGCAAACCCGAGGACTCTAAGGACGGGGACAGTTCCAGCTGTAGCTCTCAGAAAGGTGGCTACGAGAGAGGCCAGTGGAACAACAAGATCGAGTTCATCCTGTCTGTGGCCGGAGAGATCATCGGCCTCGGCAACGTGTGGCGCTTCCCCTACCTCTGCTACAAGAATGGAGGAGGTAAGATACAAGACATGAAGAGTAGTGGACAGTTTATAGAGAGTATGCACAAGATGTGAGTGGCAAAATCTGTTTAAGTGACCAAAAGGCTTGTTTAGAAAGAAAATGATGCAAGTGGATGTCTTCTATAGATGTTGTAAAATCTAGTACTGCTCCATGATGTTATTATGAAGAGCCTTAGGAACTCCTCTGTAAAGGTACACTTGGTTAAAAGGAAAGGCCCAAATAAAAATGTTGTTCTCTGGGTGACTATACAGTACTGTGCAGGAGCCTTTCCAGATTGATAATACATTGCACATTTCTTTAGTGCTGTAATATCAATCTGGAAAGGCTCCAGTTTGAATTGTTCAGGAAGAGGATAGTCTTTTGGGGGTCATAGTTGCTGCTGATTGGATCAAGTTCAGTTTGTATAGCCAATCACAGTCTCAAAACAAAACAAACAACTAAAGCTCACTAAATATTCAGTTTTTAAAAATGTTACTCACGTTTGTAAGTCTTTACCTTGTATTTTTCTGTCGTCGTGTTGTGAGTTAGCCGTGATAAAAGTGCTTGTTGTTCTCCGCTAAGGTATGGCTATGTGATTGGTCCAAAACACCTGTGGATCTGAGGCTGAAAGTTTTAGCTCCAGCCTTTTTCAGATCTTGTGTCAACTTTACAGTATAGCCACTACAGCCAGAACTTTGTGCGCCTTTCCCGAGCAAGAGAGTTCAGACGAGTACAAAAGGACTCTGACAAAGTACAAAGTCACCCATTTGCGCCTGACTGGTTATGAATATATAAGATACATGTATGTAAGATCCATGCAGCGTTCCCCAAGACTCTGAGACAATTTATCTTGTTTTCCCTGAACCTATTACAGCCGATTCTTCTTGATAATGTTTTGTGCTTACTTTTATTCTACTTTGTGTGATTCTTGTGCATTTCTTTATTATAACTGACACTAGTGTAGAGCTGTGGTGCTACGTTTTATGGATTTTTGTAGGGCGAGAATTCATGTGTGTAATACAGAATACAGCCTCTTGTTTCTTGAATGGGATACCCTGCCTGTCAATGCATGTAATGGCAGATTTACCACACCAACCTATTTGCTTATAAGGGTAAGATTGTGTTTGGTTGCACAGGTTATTGTTGTTGTTGTCGACTGATGAATGTTTCCTTGTAGTGAGCAAGTCACCTACGCCATTATTTATACAAAAGTGTTTCAGACTTTAATCCTGTACAAATCTACTGGCCCTGCTGTGTCTGATAGCAGTGACCCCTCATGCATTTTGCAGGAGGCTGGTGTCTGTCAGGTGTCATTGCTGCTCAGTCTGGGGTCGGTTCTAAAGGTCAGGTGCGGCTTTCTGATTTCCTGGCATTTACAAAAGTTACAGACAAATGAGCTCATTAACCTAAAACATGAGCAACTGATCGTCCAGCGCTTCTCCACATCAAGATTTACACTAAGTAACTGTAACGGTGGCCAGATGATAGAGCAGGCCGTCTGCGTACACTAGTGCAGTGTTTCCCAACCAGGGGTACGGGGACCCCTAGGGGCGCATGAGAGGTTAGCAGGGGGTAGTTGGATTCATTTCAGATATAAAATTGGATAAAACTAATTGTACTTTTGATTAGATAAGATGAGATAAGATGGTTCTTTATTGATCTCACAATGGAGAAATGTACTTGTTACAACAGCTCTGAGGACAGGATCACACAGGGGGGTGCAAGAAATCAGGAAAAGTGCCATCAGGAAGAAAAATGGTTTGCAAACAGTAGTAATAATACTGGAAGAGGATAAAAAGCTACATTTTAAAAAGGCTAATAATGATAACAATAAAATGAGTGTCTCTTAGCATTCATCAATAAAAAAAACTGTATAAAGACATCTCTTATGTACACTGTGCATAAGAGTAGTTGTCTTTTTTTACTGATAATTAGAGTTTTAGTCATTGACTTTCTAACTAATCAACAAAACCATTGAGGCAGGGGGTACTTGTAGAATAAATGAAAAGCCCGAGGGGTACGCAAGGCAAAAAAGGTTGGGAACCACTGCACTAGTGTATGAATGACAGTGTGAATGGGTGAG
Organism: Lesueurigobius sanzi; assembly: GCA_900303255.1. Classification (NCBI taxonomy): domain Eukaryota; kingdom Metazoa; phylum Chordata; class Actinopteri; order Gobiiformes; family Gobiidae; genus Lesueurigobius; species Lesueurigobius sanzi. The sequence goes on from OMNZ01031585.1 coordinate 6,840, forward strand.
AGGTTCTTGCTGTAAAACGCTTTGAGTGCCTAATGTAGATGGAAAAGCACAATATAAGTTAAGACCATTTACAAAGACAGCTAAAGCTACATAGTTAGACTTTTCAGCAAAATGATACATATCTCAGTCTTTCCCAACCAGTGTGCTGCAGCATCAAGTGTGTGAGAGGCATTATAAGGTGTGCTGTGGAAGATTAGCCAGTTTCAGCTGATTGGTTTTCAATTTATGAGTCATAATGTTTGTTTGTTTTCAATTCCTGCTAGATCAACTTTATGTTCAACTAAGCAGGAACATTTTTTTCACACCAAGCAATTCAATTTGAGACTAGACTGTCATTACATTTCAAAAATATACTTTTTGTAACATTTTTGTTTGGTGGTGTGCCTTGTGTTGTGTGTCATGGCTCACAAAGGGTACACTAATATACTGCATCTAACAAAAATATACTGAATACATTGCAAAACTGCCTATTTTCCCCTGATTTTATATATTTAATCATACACTTTTTGATTGGACATGGACTCATTGTACCATAGGTGTAGGAACTATGGTACACCTATTGTACCATGTTCCATTCCATTGTTGTATTCAGTCAAGTTAAACAGGACATGTGTGGAAAAACTATAAGCTCAACAGATTTTAATAATACAAATACAGTTGTGCTCAAAAGTTTACATACACTAAGAGACATTTGACTAGTTTCTAGTTGAAAAGTGTAAACAAACACGTTTTTTTGACAATAAATGGCTTCACGCAACCACTAACCGTGAATGAAATAAAGGTTCTTGTGTTATCAAGCATATTCTATGAAATGCATGAGTTTACATACGCAATAATAATAATGACATTGTTCAACTTTTACTGCAGACGTTTGTCAAAAATGCTAAAATTAGGTTCGAGACTGCAGTTTTAGCCGAAATAATACACTATTTCTGTTGAAAAGGTCTCTGTTCTATCAAGTTAGCTATTGAATATGGAAAATAATATTGCATACGCACCGATTTGTGGCATTAAAAATGTAGTAGTTGAGCATTAAAATTGCATTAAAAAGCATAAAATTTGACTTGCTGCTACCTGTATAAACCCTGATTTAGTATTTTATTTTTTACTTCTGTATGTTCCTACATTGTTCAATGATCCATATAATCTCTCTTTTCTCAGGTGCGTTCTTCGTGCCATACGTGATCTTCTTCATCTGCTGTGGTATCCCTGTCTTTTTCCTGGAGACGGCGCTGGGACAGTTCACCAGCGAAGGAGGAATCACCTGCTGGATGAAAGTCTGCCCACTGTTTGAAGGTGAGAACTGGAATTACCGTATATATTGTCTCTATAGATGAAGGGCCTCGAGGAGAGTTTAGTAGCCATGGGACAACCTTGATACTACAACAGAAAGACAGAAAATGAGTTTAGATTCTGATTAACTCTTGACGTTATGTACCTAAATGTTGCAGTAAATGGTAATCAGTCATGTCTGTCCAGGTATTGGATACGCCACGCAGGTGATTGAGGCTTATCTAAATGTCTATTATGTTGTGATTTTGGCGTGGGCCATATTCTACCTCTTCAACTGCTTCACGACTGAGCTGCCCTGGGCCGGCTGCGGACACTACTGGAACACAGGTGGGTTGACAATTGTTCAGAAGCACAACTACAGTTCAGTACAGTCCTATCTACAGTTAATAGAAATGTCTTGCCATAAGCATCAGTCAAAGTCTCTTTTCACTTTCTGGGATCTGTATTTATGTGACTGCAGAAAGTAACTTAGTTTTCATCTGTGCTCAAAGTGCATATGACGAGTCAGACACAATTAACCAGAGTATAGTTAACACTAAAACTAAATCCTGGTTTTCCGTGGTTTGACATTGTCTGTGATGTTTATTAGTTCACTTTTGTATTGGACTCAAGCTCATGATGAGACATAATATGAAGAGTTAACTGTACTGCACTATCTTTTTGTTTTAGAACGTAAGCAACTCTTTTGTATTTACGTCACAAAATTGTTCCTTCATTGGCGTAAATGACAGTTGCTAAAATGGTAGAGCCTTTTGTCTTATAACAGAAGAGTTGGTGGTTCAAATACAGGCTCCCCCAGGATTGTAATTATGTCCTTGGGCAAGACACTTCACCTATGAAGCCTGTGTATTATGTAGCGTGTGAGTGGTTAGTGAAGGTTGGAGGGGCCGGTGGGGCGGATTGTCAGTCCTCATTCTAAACCATGTGGGTGACAGGCAGTGGCTCAAATGGTTGAGCAGGTCTCATGATCGGAAGGTCAGGGGTTCAAAACCCAAGACACTTCACCCAACGCCTGTGTGAGAGGTTGGTGGTGGTCAGAGGGTTGGCACAGATGTGTGCAGCCACACATTTGCCAGTCTACCCCAGGGTCAACTGTGGCTACCACCATCCAACATGGAGTGAAGTGCTTCTTATGGGAAGCACTTTGGATGACTTGTGTCATATGAAAAGCACTTTACCAGTAAGATTCCCTTTCCTTTCCCCCAAAGCAGCTGTGGCTACATACGGTTTGTAGCTTATCTCCAGCATAAAGTGAATGAATATAATGCAACGTAAAGCCCCCTCTATTATTATAATAATAACAATAATATTTACAACCAGCAATATCCCAACAAATATAAATGGAAAAACTTGGCATATGCACTTTTAACCAGAGATGACAGCGGTTATCAGCTGACAGTCAAATCAAACATCTTTTCACTGCCTGCAAAAGTGATAGAAGTGGCATAATATGGAGCCACATTACACCGCCAGAAAGATTGTCATGACATCTTGCTTGTTTGAGTCATCAGTTTGACTTTTGCCTCTAATTGTGATGTCAATGTTAGCTTACCTTAGCTTCATTTACCTGGAGAGTAAATGTAATGGTGTTTTCTTCAGAGTACTGTGTGGACTACTATGGGGAAAACGCTACCAACATCACCAACAACCCCAACGCCAGCTCTCCGGTCATCGAGTTCTGGGAGTAAGTACTTTTAACTGCTTTCAGTGTAGAGAGATACTTATCGGCTCTTATTGGCTGCTACGCAAATGTTTTTTACAGAATTGAGCAGCCCTTCATTGTTACATTTGCTGCAGGCAAGTGACAAGTTGTCTTAGTTTGAATTAATTATGATCAAAGAGTGCCTTTGTGTTTGCTGATGGCTTATTAGTGTAGTCCAAATGTTGTTATGTAATACGTGTTGCGGCGCCACAGACACTTGCCCTGACCCCCCGACCGCTCCATTATAAACACTCAGCTCTTTCAGATGAGATGGTACGGGTCGGGAGGACAGCTGTCGCCCAGTGAGAGGCACTTCCTCTCGAGCTGCCTGAGTCAGATCACTGGCTCATGGACCATTGATGATCTCACTAAATACAATCAGTCAAGAACGCCAAAGTGATTTATTTATATTTTTGGCCAGTGATCTTGTTTGGATCCGCGCCATGACACGGCTGGCCGATCTAGATATTGGCCGAGTCTTAGTTAATCTTTGCCAATTCATGTTTTGGCTGTAAACAGTACAGTAACACACAGTGCGGAATTAGCGGCAATAATACTGTTATATACTACAATTTTGCACTTCAATTAATCGTACTTTTGTTAAATACATATTTGTTTGAAAAAAAAAAAAAAAACTTTATTATTTGGTTCTTTGCAAACATGCGGACATGCACAATCTACAAACACCAGTCCTTTTGTTGCTTTGTCAGAAATAAACTAATGTTTCTTTATGGAGTTGATGTGAGCGCCCTTGTAATTTCAGCCCATACTGTCACTTAGAGGCATGTTGCTAATAACTTTGCTAATCAGCCATTTCATCATGCTACTTCTAAAGATCAAAATTCAGTGAACATTTGTAGATTCTACTAACTTCATGTTGTATACCATAGGAGCGATCGCTGTTGTTGTTTTCTTCCGTAATTTTTACCAGATGTTTTGGTGCCTACCTTAGAACTATAAATATTTTTTTAATGCATGTTGCCTACCAAAGCCACAGACATGGCGACATTGCAATCGCTCGTACAGTATGTATCAACCCATAAGAACAATGGGCCTCATTCATGAAACAATCTTAAGCACAATTCTTCTTCTTAAAGCTGACTTAAGAACTTTTTCGACATTCACAAAATTTGTTCTTAGCTGAAAGAATTCTTCTGGAACAAATCCTGTGAGCAGTTAGGTCAGGAGGACTAACCCACAGAAAATCTTTTAGAATATTATCACAGTCAAAATGGACGCAAAAAATCTAAATCTTTCACAGTGTGAGCACCATTTTTCAAAAAATGATTTCATATATATATATATATATATATATATATATATATATATATATATATATATATATATATATATATATATATATATATATATATATATATATATATATATATATGTATATA
>OMNZ01031585.1:11254-22073 GCA_900303255.1 Lesueurigobius sanzi
TAAGTCAGGAGGACTAACCCACAGAAAATCTTTTAGAATATTATCACAGTCAAAATGGACGCAAAAAATCTAAATCTTTCACAGTGTGAGCACCACACATTTTTTCAAAAAATGATTTCATATATATATATATATATTTATATATATATTTATATATTTTTTTGAGAGAATGAAAGTGATCAGTGATGGTAAAGAGCAGAGACAGTTAGTGTAAATCAGACTTTCACAGGTGACAGCTGCTGCTCGCTAGTAGCCACTCTGCTCTGGACAGGTTCAAACGAGTCATGATCAGAGGAGGGGACACATGGAGCAGTTTATGGGTCTAGCTTTAGCTGCTTTGACAGCTTTAGTTCAGTCGTGTTCACATGCGCTGTCTGTGTTTCGCACCAAAAAGCTGCACCATTGCCACGGGACCACAATCAGCTGTTCTACGAATTCGACTGGAGAGCTCTGCTGGGGCGATGTAGTTAAAATCTCATGAACATTTTAAAATCAATGCGAAAGCGGACTGGGAGCCAGTGCAGGGAGCAGAGGATGGGAGTGATGTGAGAGTGTCTGGATGAACCCGGGCTGCTGCGTTCTGTACCAGTTGTAAACAGTGGAGTGATGACTGTGGGAGGCCAGAGTAGAGAGCGTTGCAATAGTCCAACCGGGAACTGATAAAAGCATGAGTCGCCTTCTCAAGGTCGTTGCACGAAACCTCAAGCCTAAAAAAAGGCGCTGCTGGAAAAGGCTGGCTTTGACGACAGCACTAATTTGTTGGTCAAACTTGTCAGTTCCTTGTCAAAAACAACTCCCAGGTTCCTTACAGCTTTGCTGGGCACATGACACTTGACTGAATTTGTTGAGGAACATCTTTGGAACCGAAGAGAACACATTCCGATTTCTTCTCATTCAGATGGAGAAAGTTCTGTGCCAGCCATTGTTTGACGTCAGAAAGGCAGCTGTGGAGTGAGTCAAGAGGCAGCATTAGGAAGCACTGGTAAAGGTGGAATGATAAGTTGTGTTTGGCAATGATGGATCCAAGTGACAGCATGTACAGTGTTGGACCGTGCTACGAACACAAACATGCTCAGCGACCCGGGAGAGGAGAACCGAGTGGTCCATGGTGTCAATCGCTGCAGTCGGTTTCAGCATCAGCAGCAGCACTGGTTTCTTTGAGTCCAAAGATATCAGAATGTCATTGTGCACTTTAAGAAGAGCTGACTCTGTGCTGTGGCGGGATCTGAAACCTGATTGAAACTTTTCCAAAATTGAATCTTAGACAAAAAATGGGAGACAAGGCGAAAATTTGACAGCACTGCAGGATCTAGATTAGATGTGGCCTTTAAGAAGAGATTTGACTAATTGAGAAGGCTTCATGAACATCCATGAATGATGCCCAATGTTCTTATGTAGTGATTTCAAAGAACTAAAACTTTATCATTCTTAATTATGAAGAACATACATGTCCAGTATAACCTGTTTATTTGGTTTAATTAACAGTATTGTAACATCACATTATTCATACAAGCATCTAGTAAAATGTGGCTCATACCCAGAACAGAGGGACTAGTTGGGCTTAGTTTGTGTGTGGCATCTCACCAAGAACATGTCACAGTGATCAATGTCCCTCTGAGCTCGGGGCGAAGGAGGTGAACCTTTGGCAGATCCTGAGCTTTGTGTTTTCTCCTGAACTCAAACACACTTTAAACCATTGTTTCACAGGCGCCATGCCGTGATTCCTCCGTATTATCAAAGCGTAGGAGGAAATTAGTTTTTTGCTGCATGCACCTGCGCTCATACAGGGCAAGAGAGAGGAACATTTCTTCACATTTTCAGTCTTCGTCACCTTTGGAACAGCATTTCACATCTCCACATTACATTTTAAACACAGATTTCTTTCCAGTGTGCTGCTCGCGCAATTGAGAAATAGGTGAAAGGAACGGAGAGCTGTGTTCAGTGAATACACAGCTTACTTCTCTCTACAAAAAAGCTGTGAGGATTGCTTTATTTGACACATGAATGTCAAGGGCTTGCTGATTGGGCAGTGCTTCCAAGACACAGGGCACAGGAGTAATGTTCTTTGTGGAACCGAACTTTCTGACCCCTGAAAAACTGGCCCCCATGATGGTTTTGAGAAATATAATGACATTCTAAAGATCTATACACTGCTCGAAGTACTCCAAAAATACAAAAATATTCTCAATTATTTTAACAATTCCCTGTGGAAAGACTTCCCGAGCCCCTTTTTATGTTTATATGATGAATGAAACAAGTAACTATAGAAAGCACTTCAGGTTCTGCCCGCTCTCTATTGAAAAGGGGAAAATTGGCACCAAGTAAACTTTCCTTTTGGTATCAAAGAAATTTGAGCTCTTTCGTGATATACGAACTAAGTAATTCCATGCTCTGAGCAATAAAAACGTGCTGTACAGATTCACCTCTGCGTCCTCTAAGCCTGTATTATCTGCTGCAGGCGCCGGGTGCTGAAGATCTCGGATGGGATCGAGCACATGGGTGGCGTGCGCTGGGAGCTGGCCATGTGCCTGGCTCTGGCCTGGTTCATCTGCTACTTCTGCATCTGGAAAGGCCCCAAGTCCACCGGCAAGGTACGGCCCACACAGGGGTGCTATGATTCATATGTCTTTATACGGTTTTATAAGCAAAGCCACGCAAGTGAACTGGATTGGAAATCTCATACTTTAGTTAATGCAGTTGGTACCACGAAGCTTAATGGCCATATTTGAGCTCCCCAATACAAGCCCGGCTCTGGTTCCGGAAGTTGAAATCCACAAAAATTAAATGTTTAAAAGATCAAAAGCAGCTAATCAGCTATGTGGTAACTTATGGACATAAAACACACAATAATACATTCAGGTTTTATCCAAAACTTTATAAACCAAAAAGTAATAAAAGCAGTTGGCCATATTTTAAAGTATTTGGTATTTTCTTTCTTGTAAAATATCCGTGCTATGATCAGCAGTTAGCACATAGCTGATTGGCCTCTATCATGCTTTTAAACTCTTAATATTTGTCTATGGAGATTTTCAATGAGATTTTTACTTCCGGGAAAACGAGACTGTGCAGCTGTTTCTATCAGGTGTTGTTTCTTGTGTACATCCAAACTTTGTCCTTCTAATGCCTGAGAAAACCAGTCAGGTTAACATGCGGACCGAAAATCTGATCATGATCTAATTTCTGGAGTTCTCATAAGAAAATACTTACTACTGGTCTCACAATGGAGAAATTTTCTTCGATTTAATCCGATATATGTTTTTTTTTTTCTTCTTCTGATTTTTCACACCTTTATGTACAGTATGCTAACGTTTTGCTCATTTTCCAAGAAAATACAGCAAAAAATGAAAATCTTTGAAAAAGTTGAAAATTCAAGGATGTTCTCCTTGAAATAAATCCCAGCTTTGTTTAAAGAGAAAGCAGTGTGCAGCTGATAGTCCAGTACTTTTGGCTGCTGCACATATGATACAACAATGTTCTGTCCTAAGCGTAGCTGGGTTTGAGTCCTCCTAGTTCTGCAGGTGGAGCTGACTGATGGAGGAAGTTTGTTCTGTTACTCTTAAATACACAATTGAACGGGCACATGTGAACCCCATATTTCTGAGGTGAATGTAACCGCATCAGATCTGATGATTGAGTTATCCGATCACTCCAGTCATCTGATTTCTCTGACCGTGTAAACGTAGCCAGTGTGTGCCTCCAGATCTTAAACCATAATCTTGGTTTGTCTCTGTAAAATGAACATGTTTTGGGTTGACGGGGAAAACCGGAATGCCACACGATCCCAAACATGGAGATAACTAAATATTAGAGGGTCCCATCTGGCAGGGGGAGTTGAATCCGGGACCTACTTGCTGCGCACCATGCTTCCATTAATTGGTTCGTTGGAGGAGCATTTCATAGGGCCAATTAAAATGATATAGGAATAAAACATCGGTTGATCATTGAAGATAAACTTGAGCATTTGCAATTCATCTTTACTACTAAGTTTTACGTTACAGACATTCTCCCTCTCTTCATCTTCTTTCTTTCTTCTCCCTTCTCTCTGGTTCTTATAGTAAAACCCACAAAGTTGTTTGCTCCGTCTGCTGCCGTCTTTCCCTCCATTGCTCTGCCCTCTGTCAGTGTTGTCTAGCAGCCGCTCTCAGCACCTTCACAAACTCCGCAAGCTCCTCACATATTCACCGCACGGGGAGAGGACAGGGAGAGGAGAGACGGAGAGTCAAAATTAATGGCCCCGCATTGTACATGACGCTGACAAAACAACTAACGCCTATATTTCTTTGAAGTGTCTTTTGTGGCGGGGCTGAAGTAAAGTGGTGGGAGAAAGCTTCTTCATGGCTCCGATTTAAGATTGATTCGCACATTCAGGAGAGGAAAGGAGCGCGATCATGAGGCGCATGCAGAGTACCCCCCTCTCTCTCTCTCTCTCTCTCTCTCTCTCTCTCTCTCTCTCTCTCTCTGTCTTTGAGAATGAAGCAGAGAAGCCCATTCAGTTGCACTAAGCTGTTTGCTCGTTGGCCCCTGTTTTGCAGCCATTCTCACATAGAGGCTCCTCTCTCGGGTGAAATTTACGGCGAGGCAGGGGCCGCGCTCGACCAGTAAATTTGTGCCGGCTTAAACGTTTGCCCGCGGTGAGCTGGAAGTGAGCACACCAGTTCATGGAGGGAATGAATATTGGGAGTCTTTATCTTCTCGATGGGGAGAAGGATTTGGAGATGTAAGGATTTTGGTTGACAAATTAAATGGCTGTAAGATCACTGCTTCTTCTTCCCAGGTGATTCCGAAATCTTTCATTCATTATTTCAAAATGATTTGATCCAGATTATATAAGATTAACACGTTTGTAGCCTTAAAGTCAATATACCAAAATCTACATTCCTATTTCCTGTGGCGTGCTGGGACCTCATTTTGGCCCAGGTGGTTTAGGTTTTGCACCTCCCCTTTCAAAGTTGATGCAGTCAGCAGGTTTACTTCAAATAAAATACAGTTTATTTTATTTATCTAGCTTTTACACATGGTTTGGTAATGCCTACCTATATATATAAAGCGTCCGAATTGGCAGTGCAAAGATACAGTAGTGGTTGTGACTGATGAAGTGAGAGGTTATTGCACATAGTAACTAACTACAGGATACATTTTCCCCATTACCAGCACACCATTTCTGTATTCACTACAGTGCAAATTACCACATTGATGATAATCTATTCACGGCTGCCAAATTGCTTTCTGCTCTCACAGGGCCACATTCATGATTGTCCACGTGAGTAAATGAAATGCATGTTTTGGGGCGTGTGCTCAGCTTTGTCAGAAGCGAATCAGGCAGGGCGAATCACCAGAGAAATACGATTTAGCTGAGCGATTACATTTTTTTAATCGGGGCCGCATATTTCAGAGTGTATGTGGCATTGAGGGCCAGAGACGGTGAGTGCAGTGAAAGATTCAATTAGATGCATTTACCATAGATTTTAACCATGGAACCACACTTTGGAAGCTTAAAGTGGACACATCATGCCTGTAAATCTTAAAAACAGGCTTAAAATATGTCAGTAGCATGTCTGCGCATTGATATTTTACATTTTATAAATTCAAATAATGCCTCTGTGTGGATAACACAATGTTCATAAATAGTAGTCCTGATGAGGATTTGGCCTGGATCGCCCCCTACAGCCAAGAGTGGGAATCACATTATAAAAATAAACTCTCACTTTGATTTAAACATGTGGCTAGTCAAGCGATGTTGTTGCAATCTCCACGCTATGAGACAGAACTGATCCAATATTGGATTATTGGCTGTAAAAATGTTAAGGACAGTTTGGGGTTTTGAACAATGACATACAGTAATTGTACCAGGAAGTAGAAAACATAGGGCTGCAGGAGTGAACATGAACAAACCAAAACAAATAGGATTAATTGAATGCGTGAATGAAGTGAAATACTGCTCCAGGTCTGCTTTTGACAAGGTTATAATATGGTTAAAAGCTCAAAAAAGTCAATTTAGCATAAGTCTCCTTTAAAGCTGCAGTAAAAAGTACCATCTCTAGTGATGTGTGTCAAGAAGCCTGAGGGCCAACCAAAATTAGTCTGTGGGCCGTATTTGGCCCCCGGGCCGCACTTTGGGCACCCCTGTTTTAGACTCACTTGTATTGAATTACTTTTTTTCTTTGACTTTTGCATTGTTTTTAATATAGGAATGAGATGGTACATCTCAAGGGGCTATCCTAAATAAATACATTTTCCCTGAATGTTGTGTCAGAAAACACCTGTTAAACGATAAATTGGTGACTATATATCTTTAATGAAGCGTGCAAAGTAACTGTGCTCTTATCATCCCTGTAAATGTGATGCTGAGAGTAACATGTGCTACAATGGTCGTAGTATGTGCCCGTTTGTGTTGTGAATGAACTGGTGTGTGGGCTTGTGCTGCTTCAATCAGAGGCACATTTTCCCACAGTGCCACCCCTCTCCTCCGGGACGTCCTGTTTAAGACTCCCCTCTTTTCTCCCCTCACTCCTGCGCTGGCTCCGCTCCGCTCGTTCTGTCCTCAATTGGACTTTGACTGCGTGCCAGCGAGCAAGGCATGTATGTTACCGCCTCTGCCTTCCAACGGGACCAAAGCTTTGTTCGGGATGTTTTCTAAGAGTCTTCTTGAGATGGTGCACCCACAGCTCCACAAACTTCAGTGCCCCCACCCCAAAAGAAGGCAGTTGTGTTGGTTTGATCACTGGCAGAAGCAGATACAGTGAGTGGTGTCGACATTAGGTGGACTGCATTAAATACAACTCAATCAAAATATAATATGTCACCAACGCTGCAAGTTTCTAGGGCAGGTGTCTCCAACCTTTTTTACCTTGCAAGATTCTTTTGCGTAACAAAAATGGCAGTGAGCTACTACTTCAAAGAAACACATGTAACTAGGCCTCTAGGACTAACAAGATGATCCTTCAACTCAATCATAGAAAATTACAGTAGTGTTCTGCTTTATACTTTGCTTTGTTTGGAGATATTTTGCTCAGAACAACAAAAATGCTTAAAAAATGTGACTCATCAAGTGTATGTAGAAACATGGAAAGTCTTTGGTGAGCTACTTAGAAAGGGCTGGCGAGCTACTGGTAGCTCCCGAGCTACTGGTTGGAGATCCCTGATCTAGTTCTCAAACTGTGGCACCACTGGTGGAACTTCGGCTTAGTCCATTAGCGCCAGGTGTAGGCAGCCACACTTCAGTCAGTCTGCCCCTGGGCAGCTGCCACTATCGTGTTTGGAGTGAATGTTTATCATCCCAAGTAAAGCGCTTTGTGACTATGTCTGTGAAAGACACTGTATCAAATTCTTCTTCTTCTTCTTCTTCTTCTGGTTCTTAGAGTAGTTTTTATTTTCATTTTAATTATAGATATACTGTAGATATAATTTATGCTTTAGTACTGCATGTTGTAGGTGTTTCTTTCATTTTATTTGTTCTGGTTTAGACACAGTTTTTGCATAATTTAGTCTTAATATAGGCCTGGTGGTACCTACAAGGTCAAATGTTTTATTTTATGACATGGTACTTGGTGTGAACAGTTTGAGAACCACTTATAAAGGTGAATGTCTTCCTCTAATATATCTGATATCTGACCTATAGAAACATGTTCTGAAATGCTTGTGATTCTTGTAGTAAGAAATAAGTAAGTTGTGAGAAAGCTCTGTTAGCGACGTGTTGTATTCACTGTAAAAGGTCATAGGGTCATTTTGGTAATGTAACACCAGTATGTCATTTCTTAGATATAATAATATTATATGAAAAAAAGTGTGTAGCATTTGAACCAGATTAATGCGCTGAGAAAGTAATCCCAAACCTGTGAATTTTATACATTTTACAAGAAATATTGGAGTCTTCTTATTTTAGGTTGCAATTTCAAATTCACTGAGATTTGCAGCACTTTCGAGGTGGAATTGAATAGTACCTCAACTTAGATTCCTTATTTCATACAACTCACTTCAATCATTTCATTGAGCTCAACAAACAATTGTGAGTTGAAGTGAGTTCATTTCTCCTGTCTAGAGACAATAAAGGCTCATCTTATCTCATCTTAATCTAGTAGAAGACTGAAGAATTTTTGCCTAGTAGAAGAAAGTTTACGAAAGATACATTTGACAGATTTGTGAACCTTATCGCTAACAAACAAAGATAACAAATGGCAAATTGCATTTTTAGAATGCTGTAACTATAAGCCATTTGCACATTGTGGGCCGCGTGGTGCATTATGGGTAAGGTGAATATTTTGGCTACCAAGCGTCATTCAACGATGGGAGAAAGCAACAGAGAGAGCTATGGTTTGGACCATTTCAACCACTAAAAAGTTGATTTAAAGCGTTTTTGTAGTCGCTTTGGAGCCCGTTATGAAGAAGACTGTGTACGACAACAGACCGGGGATATTTACCACCGACAGCACATAGTGTGGACCATAATGATATGTCTTTGTAGCGCACGACTTTAGCGTTACTGCAATGCTAGCCAGGGGAATATTGCCATAGTCAGTTTTTAAAGTAAGCTACTATGCTTTCGGCACGTTTATTGTATTAATTTAGGCGATTTATTTAATATGGACTTAATATGGATGTTAATTTGACTCAAAGCAATTTATCCTCTATATTTAACATCAACACTGTTTGGAAAGTTTCTCAGTGATTCCTGACGATTTTAAATAATATTAAAAGTGACAGCGAGTAAAAATGATTTATGTCAGACTGGTCCCATGTCCTTTCGTTCCCTTTATGTGTCCACTGTTTCAACATGTTGACAAAATAAATGTGTGAAAGAAACTTTTGGTCACTCTTTTATGTCTTTCTGGACCTTTCTTTTCTGTCGGGAAATTATGAAGAATGAAGGGAGGTTTATTGTCTTTGGTTGGACTATGGATCCTTGGGTTGGACTTGGAGTAGCCTAAAAACTTTTCTTCCACCAAAGTTCATGTCTATAAATTTCATAAGAGCAGTTGAACATGGCACAAAGGCACCGGTCATTCTACAAGTCACTTAAGGCTGAAAACCGCTAAACCAACGCCTGTAAGCCTTACGCTCCACGATTAGCTACCTGCACTGAGCGGTTTGTTTGGTATTGAGATTTTTTTTATCTGCTTAACCCACACATGCACAGATGTAATGTGCAAATCGATTATTCTTTTACCCTGGCATCAAAACAATCCCCAAAGAGCCTCAATTTGAGTATATATTTGTAGTAGTCCAAGAGTTTGGCATTACTGAAAGCGTGGCAAAGAGATAATCACACTGCAAAATCTCATATCTTAGTGAGTTAGGTAATCTAGAAATGAGCTAAATTATCTTGAAATAAGTACATTTGCCCTTGAGAAAGTAATTTCAAGACACTTGTCCATGGGGCAAGTTTTTTATACTTGAATTAGGAAAAACACCAATAACAGAATTTTTTGTCTAATTTTGAGTGTGTTGAGACCTTTTTTCTTAATATTAGTGTAAAAACTTGCCCCATGGACAAGCCTCTAGAAATCAGTTTCTCACACCAAGGACAAATGTACTTATTTCAAGAAGAATTCTAGATTACTTAACTTACTAAGATATGACTTTTTAGAGGTTATTAGAAAAGAAGCATCACCCCGGTCCATTACTATCTTTTGGGAAAAGTTGTTATGACACATGACACACATTTTTTGCCAATCTTTTCTTACTAATAGTTTGAAGGGGTTGTTTTTTTACCAACACTCTCTCCGATTGCGATGAACTGTTGATCCGTCAATGCTAATATGTTCCAAAGTACACTTTACAAAGCCCAAAAAGCGTAATATGGGATAAATATCTGCCCAATTCATTCCTTAAAAATCCAAATACAGTAAGCTTGGTCCCGATGTTTATTCAGCTGCTCATCTCCAGAGTCCCAGCCTCAGCTCTCGTTCGTTACATAAGACTTGCGCTCGGAGACTGTCTAAATAAACTCATGTGTGTTTGGTGCAGGTGGTGTATGTGACGGCCACGTTCCCCTATGTGATGCTGCTGGTCCTGTTGATCCGAGGAGTCACGCTGCCCGGAGCCTTCGATGGGATCAAGTTCTACCTCTACCCCGACATGTCCCGCCTCTCCGACCCTCAGGTATGGCCCGGGGTGGGGCAGGAGTACAGTGTTTGGTGGGAAGACCATTCAACTCGTTTGGTTGTACTGATCAGCTATTTAGGCCTCTGTCGCCCCGTTCCTACAAATTAGAGGTAAATTTGAGCTAAACTGTACCTTGGATTTTGTCTCTTTATTGTGTTTGAATCTGTTGTGACCTATTACTCTTTCAAATGACAAATATTGCTGATTAAAATTGTGTTTTTTGGAAAGGTCAGCATCTGGTCTGCAGGTCCTATAGGCACGGCAGCCTTTATCCATTTATAGCTACAAGTTTCATATTAAAGGCTTTATTTCTTACACTTCATATCCCATTTTTGTACTATTTGAGGTACAAAATGAATCATGGAATAAGTTACATTTTCTTTTAAGATAATTTGACCTTCAGCAGGTAAGTAAAATTACAGTGAAGAAAATAAGTATTTGAACACCCTGCTATTTTGCAAGTTCTCCCACTTAGAAATCATGGAGGGGTTTGAAATTTTCATGGTAGGTGCATGTCCACTGTGTGAGAGATAATCTAAAAAGAAAAATCCAGAAATCACAATCTATGATTTTTTAACAATTTATTCGTGTGATACAGCTGAAAATAAGTATTTGAACACCTGTCTATCAGCTAGAATTCTGACCCTCAAAGACCTGTTATTCTGCTTTTAAATAGTCCAACTACACTCTGCTCATGATTCTAATTTAGTAGCACCTG
>OMNZ01031597.1:0-19053 GCA_900303255.1 Lesueurigobius sanzi
AAATTCTAGGTGAAAACGTAACACCATCTGTGAAAAAGTGGAGGCCTTCTCCAAATGGATAATAATCCTGAACCTCAAAAATCCACAATGGACGACCTCTAGAGGTGCTGTCTGAAGGTTTTCCCATGACCTACACAGTCTCCTCACATAAACGTCACTGAAAATCTGTGGATAAACCTTCAAAGAGCAGTGTGTTCAAGACAGGACAGAAACCTCTCAGTTCTGGAAGACTTTTGTTATGAAAAATGGGCAAAAATCCCTCAAACTAGAATTGACACACTGTCAGCAGCTACAAAAGTGTTTTCCAGCTGTGAAACTTGCCAAAGTGGGGGCTACATGGTAGGGTGTGTAAACTTTTGCACCAGCCTTTTTTCCTTTAAAATTATTTTAAAAATGAGAATAAAATTAGATTGTTTATTTATATTTTACATACAAGGGAATGTCTCATCTGTAACTTTACTTCATGCCTTTGGAAGTTAATTTGAGCTTGCCTTGGCTTCTTTATTCACATGTTCATCCGGGGTGTGTAGACTTTTTATACCCACTGTAAGTCCACCATTGCGAATTCATGAATGGATTCTCTTTTTTTAACAAATATGGCCTCTTTGACACCTCTCAAACCATCTACTTTCTTTTGATAAAACCTTAACTTCACTGTCCTCAAGTCTTTATTCGCTGAAGATTTTTTGGCGTAAGATCGAAACGTCCGACACTTCAACTACAGAGTATAGAAGACTGAAGAATCTTGGCCTACGTAAATATACAATGTTTTTTAAATTATTATAATATGTTATGCGGTATGGCCTTAAAATGTAATTCAGTTAATCGCTGCAGTGGCTGTGCTGCTCTGTCTATGTGCATTGTCTAAAATTAGCCTTTCGTGCAGATCACGACAAACAGGCCTCCACAGGTGGAGAAAACAGAATTGTGGCTGCGCTTGTGTCTGACATTCGCACCAACACAAGTCAATTTAAATGACCGATGCAATCACATAATTTATGCAAAGCCCAGTCTTTGTGCAGGTCTTCCTTCTCATCCAAACAAACAGTGATCAGCGGAATGTAAAAGACCTATACCGTTCACCTCCATCTTGCCAGTATAGCATTGCCATCATGTGGCCAGGTTCAGAATTATTTCTCTTTGCAGTTTGCGAGTGTGTGAGAACGGATGCAAATTAGTTGCGCGTTTACATGCACGTGTCCCATGTGTGTTCATTAACATGCACTGACCCAACCAAAGAGGTAAATAAAAAAAAATACTTTACTATGTTCCCTCGAATACCCTTTAAGTGTGCATACCCTTTTAATCATTTAGCCATTTTTCAAATGAAAACACAAAAATCTTTTTCCCCCACTCATGGTTAGTGGTTGTGCTAAACCATTTATTGCCACAGAACTGAGTTTACTCTGTTGAAATCATAAGGTAACAGAAACTACTCAAATGTCCCTGATCCAACGTTTATATGACCTTAACAACTGCCAAGAAAATTGTTCAGGAGCAAAGAAAAACTCACTTCAGCTGAAATACAGGACTCTCTGACAAAATTGATGTTTGTTTCAAGATACACAATATGCAAACTTTTGATCAGGGACTTTTGGCTAGTTTCTAGATGAAAAGTGTAAACAAACTGATTTCTTGACAATAGAGCTTTGGAATCTGATGTCACATAATGGGGTGTGGCCAGCAAATTGTATTGATGTGTATGTGGTTGAGGCCATCTTACCGGTCCAAACAACAAACTGCTAACTGTAGAACTAAGGGAAGCTAGATAGACAAATAACTTCAGGACACTTCAGGCCTGTTGTGTAATTGACTGCCATGTTGTTAACGCACCATCTACGAGGGAATAATATTGAAAATAGACTGTGTTTTCATTGATTTGTGGCCCTGAAAAATGGTGGCAAAATTCCCATAATGCATTGCACTGTGATGTCCATTCCAAAGCTCTATAAATGGCTTCACATGCAACTCCCAACCATGAGTGAAATGAAGGTTTTTGTGTTGTCACTCATATTCTATGAAACGCATAAGTTTACATATACATAAACTTATGAGCATGACTTCATATGCTCTTTAGTGGAAAAATACTAAAAATCATACTCCTTTTTAAATAAAGTAAGAACAACGCCACATATCATATTTTATTCAGACGTAGAGTTTTTGAAACATCCATTCCAGGGTTTGTTGTACATCACATGGTTTCAACCAACCAGACACTCATCAACAAACAGAACAGCAAGACTAGACACACAGAGAGAGAGTGAGAGAGAGAGAGAGAGAGAGAGAGAGAGAAGAGCGAGACATAGAGAGAGAGAGAGTGAGATGCATTGTCAGAGTGACTGCCTTCATCTCTGCACCTGCCATCACATTTCTGCCACTGTCACCTCCAACAAACCACACCAAGGTCTGTTACCACTGCGGAAACACAGGAAAAGGTAGGCCAATTATATACCACAATTCTTCTTTTATAACGTACTGACAATGAGGCTCAACCACAGCACAGGTAGATCACAGAAAAGCAAAAACAAAACAGCATGAGATGAGTCCACTGAGTTTTGACAGCAGTACAGTAGTGACCCCCAATCAACAGGAGCCATCATTTCTACACATTTGTACATTATTTGAGGCATAGTTAAAATAATACAGTCCTTAAAAAAATGAATATCGCAGTAAAGTAATCCTAAAAACTGATTCTGTGCACAAAAGGGCACTCAAATGCTTTAAATAAAAAAAAAATGAAGAATAGTTACTATAAAGAAACCTGTTTAGTTGTCTTATTGTTATTACCTGCAAGAATATGCATATTTAATTAAAACTTACAAAAATCTCCAAGTTTAAAAAGTGGCAATACCAGCAGTGGCCAGTAGGGCGAGGCAGAGCACCGTAAAGATAGCTGTTGTTTATTGACGATTTTCCTGACTTTTTAGTATATCATAATGAATGACTGACTTGTGGCTGGATCCAAAGCCTGTTTTCGACATGCTATTATTTCGAATCAAATCGAGCATCTTCATTTTATTCAAATACGATTTGCATTTTAATCCTATGAGCCTATATTACCAAGGCAAGGCACCACATACAACCGTTAGTCCATCTGATTATAGTATAAGCCGGACCTATCACAGCGCTAAGCATGCAGAAGATAGCAAACTCTTTGGGATGCTGAGCACAGAGTGTGACAAGATAGACCACTGAGAAAAAAATAAATAATAAAAGACACTTGTGAGTTTAAAATGACGACTGCTGCGTGACGGTAAAATAAACAAAATATTCAATGTAAACATTTCAAGTTTTTACTGTTGATTGTAACAAAATAATAAATTGTGGCGTTTTTCACGGCTTCATCACTAGAATTATTTACAGTGGATTTATTTGAACACTTAGAGGTCACAGTATGGATGTGTGACGTACAATGTGTCTAAATCAAATTCAAAATTAAACACGACTTATGTACAAGATGAACAGTTATAAAAGTACTACTAGTTATAGGCCTACTATATACACTTTTACCACAGGAATCCTATAGGGAGTTAATACACAAGACAAAGAACTACTGTTTTTTAAAGTTCAGATTAGTGCTTTTTTGTTTCTTTTTTCACCTGTATCAACAAATCAGAACTTGCAGGTTTTTATAAGCATTCTGTACGTGAACGCTTGCATCTGAAGTGTTCAGTGTGTCCCTGGTTCGCTCCCAAACCTACATGCAGGGAAATTTTACAATGCTACATACTTCATATTTTGATTTAGGTCGTTTTCACACTGCCACTGGTTTGGTCGACCTTTAAGGTCTGTGTGAATCCAGCTGCACCACTTTAGACCAGTCTTAACACATTGAGTGCCACGCTGTTTTTAGAATTTTGAGTGCCAGGATTCCAAACCATTTTTGATGTTTTTTGTAGCACCACAGCGTATTCTGTGTTATAGCTATGGACACATACTATGGCTCATTTGAAAGGTGAGACTCTAAGCTCTCAGTGGGTGAGACCGTTTATTCCTACGTCTTCGGTTCCTGAGAAAAGTTAAGATAAAAAGAGGCTGTTTTCCTCAAAATCACTATTTTTACTCTAGAAACGGAGATATCACATAAAATGTCCAGACGAAATGTCCAGATAGTGACTTTTCACAAGTATTTGTTCATAATTTATTTCTGTTCTGTTCATCACAGAGCTCCCAAAATCACACATAAGGTGTGTTAGTGTCTAGTTTCATAATTAAAAAAAACAAAAAGTGCGGCACTCAATGTGTTAAGAGCCGCACTCGGAGCGGCTAAAACAGTCTCAGTACGGTCTCAGCCGCACTACCTCTCACCCTGCGCCGGCCCCGGTGTGGTGTGAAGGCAGCCGGTCTCAGACCGACCTAGTTTCAATTTCATTCTGCTTTTTGCGTGAAGAATGGGCTTCTAGCATGTAATATTCTATATGATACCTCACCTGCGCTGTAGGACGAGATGTTTGGAACATGCCTCTGATGAGACAAAATTGTGTCAACTTTAGCGAGGTAGGCTACATATCTCTCTCTCAGTCCCTTTCCTCTGCACAGTAAAACCTCACAGTTTTAAGGGCATTTCTCCTCTGTCAGCAGCATCAGCCTATATTTAGCCACGAGAGAGCGAGAAATGACCCCCGTGTAACATGTGGGAAGTGCACACCTGCGTGCATGTCACCGTATTGACAGGGCTGTGATCGCTTGATGCTTGCTGTCATGGGGATGAGTTCGGCAAACAGCTGATTTTGGCCACGTGGTGCTGCGACACACAGACAGCGCATGTGAACACATCTGAACTAAAGCTGAAGTAAAAGCAGCTGAAACTAGAGCGATCGACCCATGAACCGCTCCGACATGTGTGAAAACGACCTTAGTGCCTCATTAGAAACAATGGTCCTGCATGTGTTGAGTCCTTCAACATTGGCCACCAATTGCAAATTGAGGTAAAACTTATGCTTTCTACACATTTAAAGAAAGTCTATATTTCAGTTTTCTTCAGCCACATAATCTCCATGGTAACACACAGTATCCTGAATTGAACAAGTCAGTCAGTAAACATAGATTTAAATACTATCACATGATTATTTGTGCTACATAGAGCCTGGCTTATCCAACGCATCGTCACTAATGTTGGAGCTGGCCGAGGGGCTATTAGTGGGGTACATTTTTTCGGTGGGGGTGATGGCGGGACTCCCCATTCCGGACGAACTGGAGCTGCTGGAGCGGTGCGAGGCAGTGGGGGCGGGGCGGACCGGTCTCATGGGCGGAGGACGGAGCTGCGACCCTGCCAGGCGAGCAGACAGGGCAGGTTTAAAAGTGGTCATCATCTCGGAGGTGGAGGAGCTACTGCGTCTCATGGCGGCGTCGGGGTCTCGGATCATGATTGTGTGGAGGGGGCTGCCCGGCTCGGAGCTCACCGCGGGGTTCTTCATGGGCTCTAGAGTGTCCAAAACCACGTCCGGGGCCTGCTTCGCTGTGTTCTGACGCTCCAGCTCACGCAACTCGTGTAAGGCAGTGGTCATGGTTTTCTCTATGTCCTGCAAGAAGGCACACACATATTAATCACAATCTATACCATATAATACAGATAATGCAAAGCGTTGATGATCGCCTGGCACACCAGCCTGGCTTCCTCCATGTATTACATATCTGGGAAGACTGGGAGTCTGTGGGACTAACAAGACCAGAGGAAACCAATCACATGGATGTAGTGGCCGGGCAGCGAAGACGTCCTTTTTAAACAGAAAAGCATTCCGCTTAGCCCATTTTTGTGGTTTTAAGAACAATTCCAGCTCATTTAAAACAGAAGATAAACCAGTGGTAAAACATTGTTCCGTTGCGGCCGCCATCTTGATTGTTGTGATTCGAGACTGGGCGCATTATGGGAAATTCTGGACATATTGCAAACTCCGGCCTCCCGTGCTGTGTGATTGGTCCATCCAGATTTGACCAGGGATCTTGAGCCATTCAAACCGCGGACTCCCAGACTGTCTTCCCAGGTATATAAATCATGGAGGAAGCCAGGCTGGCGACGCCAGGCTACATTGATGATGCCACTTGGTCAGAGGTAGGAATACTTATTCAATATGCCCTCCTCGATTCAATACACATTTATGTTCAATATGAGTCGAAAACATTAATACAATATTTTCAAAAGTCTTTAAGAGCTAAGCACTTGTATATTTAGCACTAGAATATATTTTTATACACTACAGCAGAGAGTGTAATCGAAGTTCATGTCAAAATACGTATTTGAAAGATGACTAAAGTGAATCGTTGCATCTCTAGTCAAAAGTGAAACATAAACTTAATGTAAGTTCAATCATTTTATTTCAATGACTTCATTTTTCCTCCCATAGTAAATCAATAGTCCAATCTACTTAACCAGTCAGACTATACAAAAAAGTGCACCTAATACAAAACAGCATTTGAGCCTCTAACCTCAGCCAGTGCCTCTGTCTCCAGTGATTTGTGGTCCCCGAGGCTGCTGTGGCGCGTTGCTCCAGGGACCGGCCGGAGCGGATGTCCCTCTGGGTAGCCCTTTCTCTCGGGGTAGTTGACGTTGCCTGAACTGCCGAAAGTCCCCAGGCGCCTCTTCTCCGGACTCTCCAGTCGACTCTTACTGATGGACACCTTGTGTGGACTACTGGGACAGGCCGCTGCTCGGGGGGGAGTGTCTGTCCCTCTGGTGGGGCTCTGAGTGTCCCCACTGCGGCGACGGGGGATAGCTGCTCCATCTGACCGCAGCCGGACCCTGAGAGACAGGACATTGTAGTAACCAAGTTATTAAGCTATATTGTGATATAAGCAATTCATTAAGGCTACAGTAGAGTTTATTGTTTCTATAGAAAATGTCTTCTCTGCATTTGGCCTAGTTTGATTTGATCAGGACTACCAAGCTAGCAAGCGGATTAGACTTACAGACATTATTGTTCCACAAGGGTTTAGCCTAAAGTGGTTGATGGAGGGAAGCATAGCACCCAAATAAAAACAACGGACAAGACTTTCCCACTGTGAGGTGAAAAGAACAAACCATTCAATAACTTTATTAAGCAACACTAATATACATGTTATACTTATTATTGCAGTTGATAGTATAGCACACATGAAATGTATGCATTTTTGGGTATGTACATGTGCTTTAACCTTGAACAGCCCATCTTTGCTCATACACCTACCTTCCCATGTATCCTCCATAGTTGTAGTCATGTGCTTGTTCACTTGGAGACGGCTCGTCATTTTTACAGGATCCTTTATCGTCTAATATTGGTCCACTGCTCGCTTCACTGTCCGCCTTCTGGCTCAGGTTATCAGAGAAGGCATCGTCTCTGTGATGAGAATATTATGTTGATTAGAGTGGGTCTGACTCGGGGTTCGATTAGCACTTTCAAGGTACTGTATCTCTGACTGATTTTTGATCTCCAACTTTCAACTCACAGGTCCTGCACCACGATGTACTGATGCGGGATGAGTCCGTCCACCCCGTTGTGACGCCCCTCCCACCAGTCCTCGGAGGCGCGGTGGTACAGCAGCAGCGACGCTCCCTTTTTGAAGGACAGCTCCCTTGGACTGCGGCCCACATAGTCAAACTTAGCAATGGCCTCGATCTGCTCCACTTCTAAAAACAGGCAGATGGAGAACGTGTAAAACGATGGGAAAAGAATATTAGTTTAGATAGGGTGAAGGTAAGGTAAGAATTGTATTAGGCCTGCTTTCAAACTGCTTTGAAATATGAACACACACCATACACTTACTCATTTATGGGTATCCGCCAGAACTCTAACATGTTACAACCACAATACAGTAGGCTGTAAGCAGCAGAAAATACTGTAAATCCAACTTATACCCAATTTTTGTGAACAGAAATGTATCCACTACATTATTGAGAGGTGCATCATATTGTGGAAACACTTTTCTTGAATTCTAATGGAAAGTTTGACATAATTGAATCTAGAATAGCAGCAACAACTTGGTCTGAATATATATATTTCAAGATTAGAAGTTAAGCAGGGAAATGTATCCATTGTTTTTCCACTGTACTTGGTAGGAGCAAGTACAGCAGATCTTGAGGTAAGGTCTACTTGTTTGGGTCATCTTGCCAATTGTTTCTCAAAAATGTGTATTTTATTTTTATGATTGAAAGAGGGGTGGTGTGTCCAAACTCATTCTTAACTTTCCAAATACAAAATTAATTCAAAATTCTGCACAAGGATGAATTTATAACCACGTTTCACAACTTTCAGCGTCACTTCTCAGGGTCGCTGTCACAGTATAGCTCACAAAAACTAACCAGAAAGCAGACAATCCATAAAAATGCTTTGTAATTACATGTGTTTTTTTTTTTTTTTTCATAAACCCCTGCATTTTCAGAGGACAAAACACATTTCATTTTGCTACCAGTTAAGGCACAAGTAGCGTGTTTGTAGCTACATGACTCAGTTTGCCAGCAGGGGGCACTGTAGTCCACAAATGGAGAATCAACACGACAAGAAACCTTGTATTGTTGCAGTGCCAAAGGAGATATTTGTCATAGTAAATTCTAACTGTTACCCAAAAAAAACAGCAGCTCAAGGCAATTCTTGGATAGATCTGTCACCACAAGAGGTCAGTACATGGAGCCTTGTGCACAGACTCCCTTTGTTCTCGCAGTTATCAAAGACAAAAGACTGAATTCATCAAAGGAACTACTTGAGGTGGCGGCCCTTAACAAATTTGACTTTACATACGGCAAACAACAGATCTGTCAAGTCACTGACAGCAGCCTCCGACATTTGGTTCAATGTACCATCCGTGTTTTAGGCCTTCGAGATTATCTCGTTGGTGCGTTCAAAGCTCAAAGGAGAAATGTGGAAATGCAGCACAAAAGGAGAAAGTCCCAGGAGAATTGCTGACTAACGCAGAACAAAGAGCAAGAGGGGAGAGAGGGAGAGTGTGTGTGTGTGTGTGTGTGTGTGTGTGTGTGTGTGTGTGTGTGTGTGTGTGTGTGTGTGTGCGCACGCATACACAAAAACACAACACACACAGACGCACATGTACAGGAAGCCAGATCAAAGAACAAGCATCGCATGCCAGCACTGTTTACATGGATCGCCTTCAGATAGAAACGGCACAAACCTCTGCAACAAAATAGACTTTTTTTGTTTCTGTGTAAATATCAACAACAATCTCCCCCGTTGACTTGATACACTGCAGTCCATTTATACCAATTAGTTCACCATGAAGTTATACATATTTCACACATTTCAATACACAACACACTTTTACACACACTATTGTTACTAACCTTCATCACTGGTGTGGGGCTCAGTTCCATTGTCAACTTCATCAATGGTCCCAGGTTCACTATGAGGACTGTCACTGTGACATAAAATACAACATCCTAGTTTTAAAAGTACAGAATGTATCAAGGCCAGACACCGCAGATGAATAGGGGGGAAATTAAAATTGAGTGGTATGTAACTTTTGCTGTATGTTACTCACATGTACTATATATGAGAAAAAAAGTATTGCACGTTTTCTTTCATATTTTTTCTTCATGCGTAAAAATGGCCTATATTTTCTGCACTTAAATATAAATAATGGATAGAGGCAGGTTTAAATTGATGGTTTTATTTTGTTGATTAGTTACAAAGATTTGTTCAGAGGGGCGTTCGGATATATTGTTTTTGAATAAACTACTTATTAGTGAATATATCTACAAAAATTTAAATTTTGCCTTGTTTTTCAAGGTCCAAAACTGAATAAATCAGGCTAGGGAATAAATATTGACAAACCCCTATGAACAAACCTTTAAAATATTCTTAAGTCCAAGTTTGCAGGTGCTACTAAAATATGATGCATATGAGAAAATGGTCACTGAAGTTACAATGTTCCATATTCTATGGGGAAACGTTGAATCAGTGCAATAATAACACTTTTTATTGTATAGATTAGGTAATTTATTTATTTACAGGTTAAAGTATACATCGCATCCTGTTCAATTCCTGCTTTTGGTTGGATCTTTTAGTGAATTTCTCCATTGTGAGATCAATAAAGTATTATCTTATCTTATAATTTTTTTTCTCTTTCAACCTAGAATTTATTTTATTTTGTGTACATAAGATAATACAGTTTATTGAGAGACATTTGTTATATTCTTTTATTATTACTATGTGTTTGCAAACTTATTTTCTTCTTTGATGGCACATTTCCTGACTTTTTGCACCCCCCTGTGTAATCTTATCTATAAGAACTGTTGTAACAAGTGCATTTCTCCAATGTGAGATCAATAAAGTCTTATCTTATCTTAAGAGACCCAACTGGCCTAAAAAAAAGAAAAAGTTTTGCCTGCACTATCTCCCCTTAAATGTTGAAAGAAATGATAATAATAATAATAAAAAATGACACTGACCAGTACTCCTCGCCCCCAGTCATGCACTTCTCGTAGACGGGCCCGTCCAGCTCGCGGTGACTGGGGAAGATGAGCTCGTTGTGGATGATGATGGTCTTGATGACTTCGTTGACATGGGCCTGGCAGGCCACGGGGTC
This sequence comes from Lesueurigobius sanzi, assembly GCA_900303255.1. Lineage (NCBI taxonomy): Eukaryota > Metazoa > Chordata > Actinopteri > Gobiiformes > Gobiidae > Lesueurigobius > Lesueurigobius sanzi. The sequence continues at coordinate 10,513 of OMNZ01031597.1, forward strand.
CTGGCCGTCCGGGATGGGCATCAGCGTGGGGCCGAAGCAGATCGCCAAATTATACGGGTCCATCATGTTCTCATCGCTGTATTGGGACAGACTGGGGACAAGGATGACACAAGAACATTAAGATTCATACAACTTTAAAGAATTATAATTCAAAAGTCCTTTTACTATTTTTTCCCACTGCTATTTTAGTAATATTAATAGCAGAAAATGAAAATGTAATGAGGATTTTTATCTATCCATCCATCTATCTACACAACCTTTAATGTTTTCATAATAAATCCACCACGCAGACTACACAGTATTGAGTGTATTTCTCTGGTGAGTGAGAACTTACTGGTTGAGGAAGGCAAACAGGTATCTCATGACAATAATAATGGTGTGAGGAAGAGTCTCAATAATCTGCTGAATGTGATGGGCTCTTTCCACTCCAGATTCCAGCTCTGAAAGAAAAAACATACAGACAGCGCAGTCAAGATTGGACCGTTAGCCATCAGCGAAGTAGTAGTAAAAAATGGTTAACTATCAAGTTGCTGATAAAGGACTTGTTGGAGGCAAATCAAATGATTTCATGATTTCAAAAGCAGCACAAACATCCAGTAAAATAACACATGAGGAGTTTTTAGACTTTGGCATATAAATTGAAGCCACATTTTGCTGTCCAGTTGCTCAAACCATCACAAACGACAGGGGTTGACTTACACATGCTTCATGCAGCCTGCGAAATCTCAAGCGGAGCGCCGTGTTGTTAAGATTGCTTCCACGTGCCACTCCGCTTGCTTTTGTAGTCTCTGGTGAGTGATTGAGCTGTAGTCGATGATCACTATGAGGCCAGTTACTTACTGATCGTGGATATGAAGTCCAAAAAGTGCTCTTTAGGAAACAGGGGATTCTCCAAGCCTCGGAAATATAGCTTCAACACCCCTGCCGCTGAGTTGATGTCATGTTCGTTTTGGTCATCAATCAGTGGATCTTCACCTAAGAAAACCAACAACAATACAGTATGAAAGAACTATAAAAGGTTGTAGGTGAATAATACATTTGTAATGACTTAATCGATATGAAACAAAAACATGCACAACGTTAAATGTCTTCTTTGTCAGCAAGAAAATAATACATAAAAGATTAAATATATAAATCGATATATATAAATTAAATAAATATCGATTGTGTGAAAAAGGTGCCAATATTCAACCACATGCATGTGATTGTTGTCAGATGAACAGGCTTTTAGCTATAATACTTAATAATATGGCAGGTTTATGGACCTAATCCTCAATATATACAGCATAAAACTCAGATGTTGTAAAGTTTGTTTGGTGTCATCCAACATTTTGACAAGAAATACTAGACCAAATCCAGTCTTTAGAGCTGGGGGCTTTGTCATGAAAATTGTTTTCTGGGAATAGGAGTATGACAAGATGCTAAAATACTAGAGTTATTGTTCACATAAAAAGCATTTTGGAAACATTTGTTTGTTAGAAGTACTTAAAAGTAGTGGCCCAGCAGAGCTTTTCAGCGGCTTTTTACATTTTTTGTTGTTTATTTTTAGTTGTTAGTCATTGTGGACAATCTTTGCTAGCTCCACACAAAATGGTACCTGGCCTATCTAAGTAAATAAACTCAATTCAATGATATATGTTTAAAAGTTTGAGAAATATTTCATTCATGCTCAGATTCTGTGAATGTATCATGATAAAGGTGCTAATGTTACCAATACCAAATGCATCAAACTTGAACCCACCTCTCTCAAATGAGTTTTTAATGTCATTGACCTCGACCTGTGACCCCGGCACACGGAATATGCCTTGTTGCTGCAAACCTAAAAACAACAAACAACAAAGAAACATGCGTCAAATTATAAAGACAATAGTCACAATTATCGGAGCACACAGGAGTTAGGTCTATGGAAACACATAAGACGGTGCAGGAAATGTAATCTCGTCATAAAGAGGGATGCGTATTTTTCCAGGAGGGGCCCCTCGGTGAGGCTGCGACATATGGTTTCAGTTAGGCTAGGCCTAATCAGTTTTCTGGAGTTTCATTTGCAGCAGATCCAAAAGGGAAAAGGCCCAGAGGCTACAGCAAAAGCACAGATGTGGAGGTAGACCAGGAGGGGGGCGGGGCTACGCCTGCACTGACCAAAACAACCGATGGATTTTAATGTGCCTTGAGCTTGACGACAAAGGGCCCATATTCTGCCAAACTTTTTAAGTCTTTACCCTGGTATAATGTAGTTCCTGTGGTTGTGTTTCATTTCATTCATGCATGTTTGAGCTGAGTCTGTCTGATCAAGTTTGTGAAGGGGAATATACAGTTTACTGTCTAATATCAAAATTACTATTAAACTAATTATTGTGTATATCATCAATGACAAGAAAGGAACAAATGCTGGAGAAACTGGTGGTGAAAAATAAAAATATATACAGTTGTGTTCTTTTGGCCGTTTTTCACAGAATATGAATGACACAGTATTTTTGGCCACACAAAATATTAATTTTAGTTTGTAGTGAAGTCATTTCTGTATCACAATCAACTAAACTAAGAAGTTTACATGTATATTTTTACCCATTTCTGATGAACTGAGACTTGATTATTGCTACTGTATTAAGAAATTACCCCCAACCCCTTACAACAGCGGCAAGTCAGCAAAAAACAAAAGAAAAGAAGAAGTTTACACAATCCCTTATAATGTGTGAGATCTATTGTTATGAGCTTGTCAAAGTCACTGGCAGCTGCGCACCGAGGGTCAGGCTCAAAACGGCTGGAGGCTATTTGCGGAAATATATGGGCTTTTTCAATAGCTCCCTGTCACTTCTTATGAGACCTAAGCACCTATGGACAGAGCCGCGGCCACTTCCGGCCCTTTTCATTCAGGACTCAGACGGAGAAGGAGGGGGTCTCACCGTAAAGATTGATGTAGCGGATACAGCTCTCGACGACAAGTGGAATGGGCTGACCCGAATCCTGCGAAGGAAATCGTGAGAATTAAATATATTAGCGAGGACGGACAACGAGACAATGACGGATTACAACATGGATACCAACAGTTCTGTACAATGTAAAGTAGAGTCAAGCTGCAGATGAAGAGCAAAGGAATTGTTCGACTATCCATGGGTTTCAGTCACTTTTTCAGTTATGGACACAATTTTAAGGCTTTTTCACCATTTAAATGATAGAATATTCTGTTATTTACGTGAGACCCATGGATAGAAGGTGTTCTCAGGTGCAAATAGGTGCATACAAGACTAATTTTGTGTGAGTTGTATAGGAAAACAATCAATCTGAAAGCACAGGGCTCGCAATACAATGCAAAATATGGCAGTTCATATGCTAACTTTACTTAGCTGTTAACATTGGCCTAAAAAACTAGTTTTGGTCGACCCATTTCAATAGAGGGAAGCGATGAAAAGGTTCACGCAGTGGTTTCGCTAGGGATAATGTCATTTTGAAGGACAGGGTTGGAAAAAATCTGTTGTGAGCTATTTTTATCCTTCATTAATTAATCTTTCATTATACACCTATTATTATGTATGTAAGTTAACACAAATTACAGGACAAATGGATACAAATCTCAATATGACTTGTAAGCAGAATTAGGGCTGGGCGATATGACGATATAAGAAAGAAATATCACGATAATGATATATTTGACAACGGATAAAATATTTCCAAATAGAAGGTTTAGGCCTATTGGGAATTTTGCTCATTTCCTTGCAAATTGGATCTACTCAAGCAACATACATCCTTCAATTCATTTCACATTTTAAGCACCTGCCCCAGTGCCCCTAAAGCTACCAGTACAACGATATCCAAAACTCATACCCCGATATCGATATACGATATGGCCCAGCCCTAAGCAGAATTATGGAACATGAATTTGGAAACTACATTGTGTTAAAACTTGTGTGTAGAAGTCTCAAAGGATGACAATGGCTAGATTTTCAATCCTTCACAATGAAGGACAGCCTTCTATAATTTCTGTCAGAACTCAAATATTCTGTTACTGCCAGAGAATTTTCAGTTAATGTAACTTCTGGGTTAACGCCCCCTTTTTGGTGATATCAGATTGAGATGAATGGGGAAACATCAGCTGAGATCTTCACATTTATGTCTGAAAAAGAGCATTTACATATTTGTGTAATATAAAAGAGAAGCAAAAAGCAAAAGAAGAGATTTTTGGGAAAGTTAATGGCTAAAGTGGGCTAAAGTTAGCAGGAAGTTAGCATATTCGGACTTCAATATGAACTGTTTAGCCGTTCATAGTGACTTAATTTGATAGAATCCAAGGTTGTAGTAGTTTGCCCATATAACGGTGAGTAATTTTGCAGCTTCTTATGCTTCAATATTGCTTCGTTTTTGACCTATTAAAGTCCGAACGCGCTAACTTCCTGCTAACTTTAGCCCACTTTAAAACATTAACTGTCCTCTGTGAATTTTCTACAGCAACAAATTTCTTCATTTGCTTCTGTTTTATATTAGACAAATATGTAAAACGCATAAAATGTTATTTTTCAGACTCACTCGATGTTTCCCCATTCATCTCAATCTGGTTTCACCAAAAAGGGGGCGTGAACCTTTCCGTTGCTCCCCTCTATAGGAAAGTGAATTGGCTGGCTAGTACAGTCATACATTAAAGGCAGCAGTGTTGCCTTCCTTTCTACCAATACTTGTGGTACCTGGATGCGAGCACGGGCATTCCTCCTTCCTCTGGGATAGAGGGAGCAGCAAAGCACAGAGAAGCAGAGGAAGAGAGGCAGACAAGCACACAGTTAGCACAGATCGGGTGACACAGTGACCCCTAGAGGTTAGAGGGCAACAAGCAGGGATTGGCCGAAGGGAAGCTAGAGAAGGAAGTAAGGTTTAGGTGCATGTGAAGTCCTCTGTCGTTTTGATGACAGAGACTGATGGATTCTGGGAGGGGGATAAGGAGACAGCAGATCTGCAGAAATACTGAGAGGTTAAACACAGGCGTCTGGGCAGAGGAGCAGACAGAAGGCCCGAGTGTGAGAGAGAGAGAGGGCACACCACCATCACGGGGTACCTGGATGAACGCCTCCATGTCACCATTAAAGAGCCTATGTTTATATAAGGAGCGAGGTCTAGGCTTCCGCATTTTCTGTGGCTTTGGGGGAAGACTGGGGGGTCTGGGGAGTGATGGAAAAAGGAAACATAAAACAACACAGTCTGTAAAATGGATAGAGTAAAATATAAACATGCAAGATGAGCAGAAAGTAGTATACTGTCAAAATGTATAAAACTTCCAAAACTCTCATTAAGATAAACTAAGACAGAAGGTGTTTTTCAGTTGTAACAAGCTTTGTAGAGCCCCCAAAATCGACCTGGGCAGTTATGCTTTTAGGTTGGAGACAATATGTCTTAACCGAACTGAAAGCATGATTGTAATTTCCAATTTGGGGAATGAAAAAACATGTTATTTGACTGAGCCACAATTACAACTCAACAAACAGTAGTCCAGTGAAGTAGCTTTTCTTATTACAGTAAAAAATATGTTGCAAAATGAATAATTTAACCAAAAATAAACAAAATGTGAATAAAATGAGGTGTGATTGCCTGCATATCAATGATTCTTACCTTGTTGTTCCACATTCTGCCCTTTCGCCTGCAGAGACAAGCACAGAGGGAGATGTTAGCATGAGCATTAGCCTGATCTTTATGGCACACATTATACAGGCTCCAGTGTGCCCTCAGCCAGTGTCTGGCTGAGGGCTTTGATGAGGCACAACGTGAGTATTGAACGCAGGATGAGTCGAGCTTCCATTTATAGCACTGTGCTACATGGACCCACCCGTGAGACAGAAGACTCTGAACAAGTCCTGGGGGAAAGAACCACTTTCAACTGGTGGCACTGAGGGCTGAAGGGTGTGACTTTATTTAGCCTCAGAGCATCAGAGGTGGAAGAAATAAGTGAGAAATCATTCAATGTAGGAGAGAATCCTTTTCCCCCATAATAAAAGCAGTGCGCTAATGGATGTAAAAAGGAGACCACTGTGTAATATGAACTAAACATGTTTTTATCGCAAACTCAAAAGTAAACGTTTCACAGTACGAAAGTCGTAAATGTGTATTTAGAATGAATTTTGACGTGCAGAAGGGTATGTGAGAGGAAGAAACAAGTTGGGGCAGGACAGTTTAAATTTCACTTCCTCTGTTTGGGAATGAGAATCATCACTTCACCCATAACCTAGAGGTAGCACAGAAATAGGCTACTTGATAATGAATAAGATTATGTGTTTAGTTTTATTATTTCATTTTAGTATTCAATGGGAATAGTATTCTGCAGGGAAATTGAAGTGGATATGCAAATACACGAGTCTCAGATAAAGTGTGCATAGGTTCTTATTGCGTGACAAATTTAGCAACACTGCAATGATAAAACAAGCTGAATTAGTATTCTTGGATGTACTTATGGCTTATATACTGAATGGTATAAGTCATATTTTTCAATAACCAGAGATATGTTATTGGCTATACGCATTTGAGGAAAGTGTATTAAGAGGAGACACTGCAGGCAAAATTTCAGATTTTGGGCCAGTTTAATCTCTTAACACAGTCTGTCCCAAACTCCAGCGGCCCCCTTTATTAATCCAACAATTCTGCCCAGTAATGTGACATCCCTCGTTTTAAAGAATATGTCATTAATTTCCTCATTAATTTCACATAGATTTACATAAAATTGCAAATAATTGTAACTACACTGCAAACAATTATATCCAAACATGTTGAAATCTCTGAATTGAAGAATATTTTACCCTAATTTGAGTAATTCTGACTCACAAAGTGTTCTTTCCAAGCAAAATATAGAGTTATAACATATGTATTCTTATTTTAGGTGCAATAATACATGCTTTCTCTAATTCTAAGTGCAAAAAGAACTTATTACATTGGCAGATCATTTTACTGACTTGTTCAAATCAAGGTAAAATTATCTTCAAGAAAAAACAATTTTTTGGATTCGTTCGGCTAAATCCTTATTATAATTAAACAAATACATACACAACTCATCTCAAATGTTCCAGTCTTGTCCTTAACAATATTAATCAGGTTTTTCAGAGGGATTTTTCAATATTTAATCCCTAGCCTTTTGAACCCTAAAAATTGAAATCGATTCTTTACAGATTTATTCAGGAGAAGAGCAAGCACTAACCACTGCGCTAACGTGACGCCCGCCCATAAAACGTTCTCATATTTATGTCAGCAATGTGCAGCTAAAGTTTCAGATTGATCAACCAATTACATTTTTGCCCCATTCGCCTGCAGTGTCTCGCCTTAAAGCAACTCTATGGGGATTTATTCACAGTCTATTTTTATTGTTGTGTGACTCTGAGTGGACCAAAGAATAGTCTGGGGTCAGGGCAGCAGAAAGGCCACAATGGCTGCACATCATCCTGGCAGGTTTTTCTTTTGTTCGTCTGACAATGGACACGAAGAGCAAAGGCTAGGCTATTCTCAACACATCATTGTGGCAGATGGGACAGGGTCTCCAGAGCATTCAACTGAAGAAATAACACTACATTTCCCAGACATCATAGCAGTGAGTGATGACCTGTCTCCCATTGACCACCCAGCCTTTAAATTAGACTTTCAAGTCACATCAGCAAATATTATTACTATATTTTTAACCATATTTTATGTTTCAGTTGTGAATTGTCTGGCAGAGTTGACAATTCTGTAAAGGCTCTATGCACGCGAGTGACATGTGACTTCCGACTGGCTTCTCCGGGGGTGCCTCTCTTCCTCTACCGTTATTGGGGGATTAGCAGTGTCCAAATTAATGAAAAGCTCTCGATTACATGTCACAAGCAACGTGTTAAAAGCATCACGCTGATGTAAAGACTTGACTAAAAGAAACGTCTGTGTTGATCACGGTAGGTCTTTTTGTCCTCAAGCTAATGGCTAACACCAAATACAAATTGGTGAAAAAGCTCAACATTTTTAACAAGCCTGATGAAAAAAAAAATTGGACCGTCTTCAGTATAAATATTATTTAGTTTTTTAATGCTAGCCTTTAGCTCGGAGATAAAAAAAAGTTCCTCCTTAATGAGCGCAGACGTTTCCTCCGGTCAAGTCTTGACATCATGATGCTTTTAACACTTGTGACAGTAACTCCCTCCCCGCCATGTAATCGAGAGCCTTTTATTTATTTGGACGAGACACTGCTAATCCCCCATAGGGAAATAATGGGAGAGGAAGAGCAGCCGCCCCCGGAGAAGCCAGTCGGAAGTACAGGGTCCCTCGCGCGCATAGAGCCTATAGAGGGAATGTTTAGACTTTGATGATAGTTAAAGGCACTATAACCGTTTTTTTTTTCCTAGTAGTGGAATGAATTTGATTTGTCCTCCTTTAGTATATTGTAAACTCTGGACATTTGTGGAAATAACACAGTGCATCTAGCATTTTTGTACATTTTATGAGCTACATTTCTGTGACTATGACCCTAAAAAGTGTCTCTATGAAGAAATGTGTGAGGAAAGTTAGGAATGTGTTTGGACAGCAACTAACAAATATATTTATTCACTCCCT
>OMNZ01031597.1:23135-41991 GCA_900303255.1 Lesueurigobius sanzi
ATGGTCAAAACATTAGGCTAAATGCATCTTTGTGAAAAAGCTTGGACACCCCTGGACGAGAGTAGCATTTGAATAAGAAGAAATCATGATGGCTGGCGTGGAATTAATTGTGATTTGCATTTAGCTTCATTCAGAAGATTTGTTTAAACATGTTTTCGCTTTCTGTGCTTTTCAATCTTTGACATTGAAAAGAAACGCAACTATGCTCCTTTTGACATGTCCTCTTTCGCTGCGGATTAGTTCAGCCGCTCCAAAACCCTGACAGCAGCCTTTCCAGTGTGAGGTACAGAGGGTTCCTAACTACAGGACTGAATCATACACCCACACACCCCATTAAAAAGGCACCAAATCATGTCTGACAATGAGGAGATAAAAAGAGTGTCTCTTACCTTCGCCCAGGGCTTGTTTTAATAAGTCGTGCTTGGCTTGGAGCTTAATGATGAGGTTACTGCCATTTAGGAACTCTTTGAATTTCTAAAGGAAAGCAGAAATTAACAAGATTATACAGAACAAGGTGAGGCAGTTAATTATTATTATTTGACTGGATTAACAAATACATTTTTTTATTGAGATACAGGAAGGAAGTCCAATTCATTCCTCTCTAGAACAAACCTCTGTAGGCAGTTTTCAATACTACTATTTATTCTAATGGAAATGATGTCGCCCATGCATAATGGAAGTAACACAGTGGGTTCACAAAGATAACCCAACAGAAAGAAAACTTTGGGGAACAAATATGGAAAAAGAAAAACTAAAATTTCATAGTGAAGTTTTGAAAGCTTATACAATAAGTACTGACCCAGTCTATAGCTCTGAATTATAGTTGTTTAAGGCAGTGGTTCCCAACCTTTATTGTCTTGCGTACCCCATGGGCCCCAAGTACCCCCTGCTACAATGGTTTTGTTGATTAGTTAGAAAGTGAATGTCTAAAACTCGAATTTATCATTTAAAAGACGCTAAATACTCTCAAATTCTCACTCTTCACAGTTATTTTTTTTAAGAATAGATTTTCTTTGATAAAAAATAAATTTTATCTGAAATAATTCCAAGTACCCCCTGCTAAGCTCTCCCGTACCCCCAGGGGTCCCTGTACCTGTGATTGGGAAACACTGGTTTAAGGGGAGACACCTTTTTTCAATTTTTTTTTTAATTTTTAATTTTTGAACCAGTTTGCTCTCTTTACATTTGAACTTTCAAACCTGGAAACAAAGACATTTCCTAATCTTTTCAGTAAGGAGTGTAATTATTGCACTGATTCAACATTTCTCCATAGAAACACCTACAAGGGAAACGTTTGTGTAGGTTCTCAGTCGTACAGGAGTTGTCCATCGTAGGCAAAAATTCTTCAGTCTTCATCTGTACTCTGTAGTTGAAATGTAGGACGTTTCGATCTTACTCCAAAGATCTTACTCCAAAGTAGTCCTTTGGAGTAAGATCGAAACGTCCTACATTTCAACTACAGAGTACAGATGAAGACTGAAGAATTTTTGCCTACGACCTACAAGGGAAATTCAAAATGCATTTTTCTCACATTGTGGCGATAACATCTCTCCAAACTGTACAGCCTCATATTTAACAATAGTTCAAAGGTTTGTTCAGAGGTATTTTTCAATAGAAAAATTCGTAGCCTGATTTATTGAGTTTTGAACCCAGAAACAAGCTCAAAAAAGACTCAAAATGCCCTCTGAACAAATCTTTGTAACTCTTAGGCTATATGATAGATTTAGGCTTTTTTATTTATTTTTTTATCTGTTTCATTTTAGTTTTATTCTACTCCAGTATTATTATTACTGTTTGCAAACTATTTTCATTCCTGACTTTTTGCAACCCCCCTGTGTTCCTATCTTAAGAGCTGTTGTAACAAGTAAATTTCTCGATTGTGAGATCATCTTATCTTATCTTATCTCAACCAGATGAAACTGTACATTTACGATTTCGTCACAGTTATCGGTAAGAGCAAGACTCACAGAGAAGTAGAAGATCTCGGTCTCCTGCTGGTTGGCCCGCCTCTTTGCCACGTTGTTTTTGCTCATGTAGGACTCGGACGCGACGGACTTGATGGACTCGGTGGAGCGGCTGTGCTGGAACGCGTCGGACACATCGAAGTCTTCCACGGTCAGCATGTCCTGCAGCGTCTGCATGGTGGCGTCCAAGGTCTTCCTCACCTGCGCCGCAAACAAGCGAGTTGACAAATGGAGGCGCCAGAACGAGGCCTAGCGGATGCTTTTCCTCGCGGCGGAACAGATAGGGTTTTCAAGGACAAAGAATGAGCAATTTACAAGAAAACGGCAAATTTATTTCAAAGACGAATTGACCCCTGGATCACACGACCTTGAGAATGACAGGGAGTGTTCAGCTGCAAGTCCAGAATAAATCAGATATATTTTTGTTGTCGTGGTTGTTGTCCTCAAAAAGCCTTGATTGAATTCCCAATTTCTGAATTAGCTTGGTTGCCATGGTTTCCACTTGCATTCTCAGTTAGAACAGTGGACGGTGGGACAAATTCCTGTTAAAGCTGCTTAGTTTTGCATTAACCTCTTAAGCCTTAGGGTCCCCATTTTTGGAGTTTTAGAGACAATCCTTGTTTAGGTTTATCTATTTTTAAAAATGTGTTCACAAAAAAAAGTGTTTGTTTTTTTTCTTGGAAAAACTGTATTTTATGACCAAATATATAAATAGGATACAAAATTTTCATTTCATTGAAATATTACAAATTTGAATTTTTTGGCCAAAAAGTGCCAAATTGTGCCTAGACTATTTTAAATCAAAACCTCAATAACTTTTCAATTATTTATTGAACTGTTATAAAAAGTTAATAATTAGCATGTAGTTACTATTTTTGATGTTTATTTGCTTCTTTACAATGAAAACAAACTGCTGACCTGCTATAGTGTGTGTTTTTTTAGGCAGAATTCATATTTTCTGTCTTTCAACCTCAATTACTCAGGCCCACTATGATTTTCTTGAAAATTTTCACATCTACAGTATCCCCATAGACATTCATATCATATGAGAGCAATATGAACATTTCAGACATTTTACAAGCTGTACAATACATATACTCTTCCAGAGTATATGTATACCAAATTCGGAAAAAACAGCCACTACCTTAAGAGGTTAAATCGCTGCTTGGCCAAGAGGAAAAGAAGGGAATAAAAGGTGACTTTCAGTGAAACAGTTTGAACAAGCCTCAATGTAATTAGCTGCCAAAGGAGAAGGTCTGTGCTTTGTTTACATTATGTGAAAAAACTTCATGAAGCAGAGAATATGATTACATATGTTTGAATACAATAAAATGAATGTAAAGTTGACTAATAATATTAGATTAGACTAAATAATTAATATTTTATAAAACTACAATTCAAAGGAAGTGCTTGACAAAATCTTGACTAAAACTGATGGCATTTTCTAAAGACTAGATTTCTAGACTAAAACTAAATTTAAATATGTTGTCAAAATTCCCACTGGTACCTCGGGCACAGAATTGTGTGTTTATGCCAGCTTTTCCATTGCACAACATGGGGCGAATCATAATAGAGAAGGACAAATCACAACTTGTTCTTCCCATTTCATTTACTTGTGTGAGAATCTGAAACTTCAGTTACTTTATGCACAACATCATTAGAAAGACAATGTTCCCAGGAAGCACAGCTCAGCCAAGAGTAAATTCACAGAGGAGCAGCTGGTGATGTGGCCCTCCTACTTGGCCCAGGGGTGCACTGGGGTGCATTGAGCAGGGAGGGGGGCGAGGGGGTGCATAGGGGTGACGGGGTTATGAAGTGACTCACCTCCTCGTTCTCAATCTTTAAAGTGGCCAGACGGGACTGCAGCTGGTGGTATCGCATCAGGAGCTCGGTCTGAACGGGCTGCTGGGCGCTCACCTGGCACACCTGAGTAGCAAGTAATGGATACACAATATAGAAATCAAAAAATAAATCAACATTTTACATAATGCTTGAAAATATGGACGTGTGTTTTCTACAACCAGTTTTACTTTTGGCTTCTCTCAATTTTGGCTTTTCACCAAGCGACACAGGTATATTTTTAGGTGAGAATTTCCATTGTGGATTGAGTAGGTGATTTTCGTTTACAGGCATTAATGGGCCGTGCCAGAGGTTTTCTCCATCCACAGCTAAAATTTCAAAATCGCAGCGAAAGGGGCGTGGCTGGAGCCTTTGGGGGGATGTGCTGGGGGTGAGTGTGTGGGCGGTGCCTGGGCTGGCGTAATAACAGCAAGTGCTAATGCTAACAGATGGTCTATGCTAAATGCAACTAATCTAACACTAACAACTGAACCGAAAACTTCAATGTTGAACAACTAAGTAATTGACACTAAATAGTTATCTATAGCAGTGTTTCCCAACCAGGGGTACGGGGATCAACAAAACCATGGTAGCAGGGGGTACTTGGAGTATAAATGAATGCCCCAAGGGGTACGCAAGACAAAAAAGGTTGGGAACCACTGATCTATAGAACAAAATGCTCTGTTTATAAATTGAATATAAAGATGTTCTCTCACTATTCCAACTCCAACTCGCTAGGGGGCGTGGGCGAGACGCAGCAGGATCGCTGACGTCGGCAAATCTTTGCAAACGTCACGGATACTGCTAGAGCCAATTGCAATGGATAATTCTAATTCAAATGCACTACACTCGTTTAACCTGAGGAGGGTGCCACACAGACTGTTTTAGGCACAAAAGTAGTATTTTGAACAAGTTTACACTAATATGTCAAAATAACGTCAGAGACAAGTAGACTAGAGTATTTTTTTTTTCAGGACAACCTGGACTTCCATAATTAACAAGTTGTATTGGGTTTATAAGTATGTAAAAAATGTTTTAACACCAGAAATACAAAAAGATACAAGAAAACTTTACAGACATTTATTGGAATCAGTTTTTTTTTAGAAAAAAAAAAGTAAGTTTCTATATTTTACGGATCAGAAGATATTCGCAGGTAAGTAAACTTTATCTGTGGCATCGTCAGCGACGCTAATGGGGCTCAGAGGGTTAACAGCAGAAAATTTCATGATTCAGTGTTTAGTTGCTCTTTAAGGTCTCCTTGATGTCCAAAGGGTTTATCTTTGGGACATCAAGGATACATTAATGCATGACTTGATAGTGTCATGTCTCCTCCCATTTCTTCATCCTCCACCATCCAGTCATGCATCTTATTTAGTTTAAAATCTGCCACTTCTTTAGTTTGGACCTCTACAAACATGTTCTGATGCATATATTTCTTATATTAGCACAGCTGTTCGTAATTCAATCTTTCCACAAACGTCAATGCTCCTGCCAACTGAATCTTTATTATTAATAGAAAATCCAGTCACAATTGCAGGTACAGAAAAATTGCTACTTGATTTTCTCCTAAAACCATTCAGCCCTATCATCATCTCCTCACCTCATCCCCCATGTGCGGCAGGTACTCGAAGCGCATGGGCGGGCAGAACACCTGGTTGTGCATGTCCATGATCTTGTGCTTGTCGCTGCGAGAGTCCAGGTTGTCCACCGCGTTCTCGATGACGTCCAGCCCCTCGTGGCGGGACGTCTCAAGGTTGTACTCCGCAGAGAGGTACGTCCGAAAGGCCCGGGCCAAACTGGCATGATACCCGAGGTCGCAGCACTGCAACAGATGTGGATAAAACCGGTCAAAAACATGACATGATAAACGAATGCGCTCGACAAGACCATTTTAAAGCGTGGTAATGTGCAGATGTCCCACCTAATGAGAAGTGGACACCTTCTGTGAACTCTCTAATTGACTAAGTTCCAAATTAGGGTCACCAAAATAGCAGCTTAGTTTGGAGAATTACAGCCCCGGCTAAGACACTGGGGATAATTACAGTGCGTTATCACACAGAGCTGTATAAAGTAACCTCATTAAACGACGATGGAGGAGAGAGAGTGCTCAGGGCACTGACAGCTGAGTGAATCACTGAGTAAACACTCTATAATGCTCTTTAGGAGCTATAGAGAAGGATCTGCCTCTGCTGGGCGAAAGTAACTTGATACGTTTACTGTCAAAATGATTTTACTTCAATTACAGTATGTATCTGTGTAGGTTCTCAGTCATACAGGAGTTGTCCATCGTAGGCAAAGATTCTTCAGTCTTCATCTGTACTCGTAGTTGAAGTGTAGGACGTTTCGATCTTTGTCCAAAGATCTTCCTCGGCAAAATAAGTAGACTTAATTAACACACTCGTGGGTCTCTTAAGAGGAAACCAGCAGGAGGAGTTAACCTCCTAGTACCACCTCTCTTAGTACTAAAGGTTGGCAAAACATCGTAATGTAAAACAAAAAGAGAGAATCCACCCATGAATCGCAATGGTGGCCTCAGGTTTAATTTAGAAACCGGTCTACAACAACAACAACAACAACAACAACAGCGACAACAACAACAACAACAACAACTGTAGACTGAAACCATCTCTGGCATGCTAATATGCTGGACAATGGTGCAGGGCAGGGCCATAGAGAAGCGTCAACAGTCTTAAAACTATATAGCCAAGGGGGAGACAATAGGAATGTAACAAGCACTTATTATGTGTGAATAGGTTAAGATGTTTTGCCAACCTTTAGTACTAAGAGAGGTGGGTGTTTGAGTAAAAAGAAAAAGCTACATTTGTGGTGGCATCATTAGTAGTTTTATTTTTATGTATTTGACATGGACAATGCAGTCAGAGAGCTCACGCAATATGCAAATAGGGTCATTCAATAAGACAGGTGCTAAACAGCAAGTGCAATCTGGAAAATAGCATAGAGGTTTTTTGTGGGTCTGTTTACCATTTAAAAGTATGTGCATTACAGTATTAGGGCCCAAAATCTAATATGTAAATGAGAAAATGCTGCTTGAGTAATAAATGTGCAAACGACTCTGCTGCTGATCCACTTTTGCACATGCTACTTGTTTGGCACATGAGCAAATGCTTTGCAAATGAGCCCCTATAGAGTTTATAGCTAGTGCCAGTTCAAAAATAGATAGGATCATACCAGTAGAAATACTATAGTGGTCACTGGTCAGTAAAGCAGTATGAGCAGTATATTTGCAAAACCATCATAACCAGAACACTACTGGGGTGTAGTTTGTGTGTTTGCTCATTCATTGGTTTTGAAGGTAAGATGAGCTTCCTATTGATAAAAGGTAGCAGTGTCCTCCAGAGTCCTCCTGTCTGTACAAGCCTGAACTCACGGCCCACAAATCCTCTTCCTCAGGCTCAGGCGGATTCCCGATGACACACAACCCTTAGACACTCAGTCCATCAAAGCGCAGCGGCCGGCGGAGGTGCTGCTGCAGCCACTTCATGCTCATGAACCACTGGCCACAGTCACCACCTCTCCACATAACTAATCCACTGTTAGCGTTTCAAATCTGAGTTTTCACCAATTTCTCGTCCAGACTAGAAAAGGACTCTTCTGCACGATGGTCAATGTGGCATCGCAAACAACATAAAGGTTAGACGTTTTTGTTACTGCATTGCCACAAAATTGTTTAAAGACTTCATTTGGTCACGATAAACTAAAAGCAAATGTTGAAGTAGCAGGAATTATCTATGCTCAGATCGGAGCATCTCAGACAGGCAGCCATAACAGTACTGAAAATGAGAAGTACATGTACATCAAAAAAGAACAAAGCCACCTCTAACATCTTAAATGCTATGTTCCACATCGTTTAAGAGGAAGTAAAAACATAAGAGGAAGTCAGTTTATGCTAACACCTAATATCCAACCAACATCAGGCATAATGAAAAAACACAATACAGTACTTGGTAAGATCTTTATCAAACGTTCTGCTTTTGTCAGAACATGCAACAGTAGGAAGAATCAGAAATTGATGTTCTGGGTGTGTGGAGCTATAGTTGGTCCAATGGCATGAATAAAGAGTGAGCGAGAGGACCCAAAACATTTACAGTATTATAGACCAATCCTCCTGCCCTGACCAGACAACATGGATCAGGATGTGGAGATGGGTCCCCGGGCGCTCTTGACAGGTTTTCCCAGTGGAAAAGACGGATGAATTGTGGTCTTCAAGAGAGAGAAAAGTTATAAGTCCATTCCTGGTTGCATAATGTCAGCAAATGAAAGACTGTTTTGTCATAACTTGGCAGTAGACCTAATTTTACACATAGATATCCATCCATTTTCTTCCTCTTTATCCGGGCCGGGTCACAGAGGTAGCAGTCTGAGCAGGGAATCTTTCCGATCCATGCACACCTCCCCCAGCTCTTCCTGGGAGATCCCAAGGTGTCCCCAGGCCAACTCAAAGACATAGTCTTTCCAAAGGTCTTCCCCGAATCCTCCTCTCAGTGGGACAGGTGCGGAACACCTTCGCAGGGAGACGACTAGGATGCATGCGAAACAGATGCTCGAGCCACCTCAGCTGGCTCCTGTCGATGTGGTGGAGCAGTGGCTCTACTCCAAGCTCCTCCCAGGTTCCGCACCCTATCCCTAAGGGTGCACCCAGCCACCCTGCAGAGGAAACATATTTCGACTGCTTGTATCCTTCCAATCTTGTCCTTTTAGTCATGGCCCAAATTACCATAGGTGAGCTATACTATACTCAGCTCCTTCTGCAACACAAACAGTGTGATATATCGACTGTTTGTACCTAATTAGTGAAAGCAGAAAATTACATGAATTTTCTTATAAACTACAACAAAACAAACACAGGCAGTTTCCAATTAACACATTGTCTTTGTCTTGGTCAAACGCCGCCTGAGTCAGTCTTAGAGTCTGTTTCTTCAGCTCTGACTCATGGCGCGTCAGACAGCTTCCACTCCACGACCAACTGTCCCGCAGCCATATCCAAAACAACAATAAAGCAAAGGACAATGAGTAGAGAGCGCTGTCCCGTGAAAGATGATTACATTTGCCAGAGTCACGGTTTGTCACCTTGATGTGTTAATTAATACAGAAAAATTAGCCGCGAAACTCGTCCGGTGCAGCCAGTGGAACAGCTTGGTAACATAACAAGCTGTGATCCAAACAGATGGTGCGAGAATGACAGAGCTGCAAGTTTAAACCAACACGGCGTCCCGGTGGAGAGACGGAAACAAACACAGCTCGTACTTACATCGATCATGTCCGAGACGTCGTGGATGTAGTATTTTGCCACGACGGCATTTGTCGCTGCCAGGTTGAGCAGGTAGTCGTTGCGGGCTTTGGTGCACTTGAGCTTGTTCTCCGAGTACTTGGCTTGTCTCTGGGGAGGAGAGAGGAGCAGGTGATGGTTACAGCGGTTTGCGTGGATGTGCTTTATTGAGGAATCATGCAAAAAATGATAATAAATGAAGCTGAAAATGTATGTGTGGACTGTGGAATCAAAGTGGCTGATTTCTCCACTATTGCCGCTCAGGAAATGACCAGTTTCAGTTTCTTTCTTTTGTTTCTGTAGTGCTACACTCTCCCTCTTCCCATCTCCACTATAGCAGCATAACCTTTAGCCACCTCAGCCTCTCCCTTTCTTCATCATAACCTACATTTGTGGCCAAAAGTTAACATACCCTTTTAATCTTTTGAACATATTTTATAGAATATGAATGATAGCACAAAAACCTTTTTATCTCATGGTTAGTGGTTGTGCCAAGCCATTTATTGTCAAAGAACTGAGTTTACTCTTTTGAAATGATAATGAAACAGAAACTACTCAAATGTCCCTGATCTAACGTTTACATGACCTTCAACAACTGCCAGGAAAATTGTTCAGGAGCAAAGAAAAACTCACTTCAGCTGAAATACAGGACTCTCTGACAAAATTGGACTCTCTGAAGTTTGTTTCGAGATGCACCATATGTAAACTTTAGATCAGGGACATTTGGCTAGTTTCTAGTTGAAAAGCGTAAACAATCACCACTAATCATGAGTGAAATAAAGGCTTTTGTGTTTACATTCTATACGGGTATGTAAACCTTTGGCCGCAACTGTATCTCACGGGAAGCAGCCAACTTCTTCTCTATCCCTGGTGGGTATTTGGTGTCGAGTCTTTTGTATGCATTTCCCTCATTCTCAACACATCACCACTGAACACTTATCATCTGAAATAGCATGGCTTTAGTTTCTAGTTTGATGCATTAATGGCTAGTTGGACTCGGACTCGCGAGACACCTCCTTTGCTGTTTTAAGAGGCAGGTTTGTAACACCCCTCATTCATTTGTCTGCGTTCATGTCTCCCCTGGTTGAAATTATGCAGGAAGTTGGAAGCCAACGAGGAGTGCACAGGTTTTGAGTGGAGATTCACAAATTAAATGTCTATTCTCAAATTAAAATTGCAATAAAGTGTGTCTGAGCCTTGTTTTTGCACCAAGATAGACCCACTGCATACTTTCACTTCAACTATACTGTTCCCTAATTTTGTTTTACAGTTGCAACATACTAATGACAAATGCCTAAAACACAAAGTCAGTGTAAAAAAATATTTTACATTGCTGAGTAAGAAATATTTTATGATAAATCTTGCTAATTTTAAATCTGCTGAATATGATCGTTCCATTCCTTCATTCAGGAGATCAAGGATCTTTCATTTGTGTCAAGAAATTCCCAAGAAAGACAAAGAATAAAAAATGCATGAGCTCCCCTATAGCATACGGTGTGCTCTAGAGGCTGCTGACTAAGAGGGGCCGCACCGCTGCAGTGAGCCCAGACACTGAGGCCCCACTGTTCTACACACGGTGCCAACTTTAAGTTCCCGTACCTTTTCCTTCATCTTCTCGATCTTGCGGACCGTGCGCCGCGGCTGTCGGTCCTCGTGCCGCAGCAGGTTCACGTTGAGGTCACCGGATTTGCTGAACTGCTTCTCCTCCTGTTTCTCGGCGTCTTTCAGTTTGCTCTCCGCACTGATGCTCTCAGTGTGGTACATGTGGTAGGTCTTCATCACCTGCAGGAGAGAGGAAGCTTCAAGTGACTTTTCACACTCGGTATCACCGGGGCCTAGATCCGGATCAAATCGGGTCCAAATAGCCATTTTTGTGGACCACAGTGTTGCAGTGGTGGTTACCATTCTTTACTCACAACAAAAAGGTCCCAGGTTTAATTGTGTTTTGTTTTGGTTAAATGAAGGTCAATTAATATAATAAATTGTGCATTTCAATAAAACAGATCGTCAGAACCTCTGCACAATTGAATATGATAAACAATATTCCTTTGTTTTTCTATTGTGTCACTTATCCCATTCCCATTGATGTCATTGTTGTGTGACAAGTTAATATTTCTGATCCACTAAAATGGATGTGGTCATTAAAAACTGCTACTCAAAGAGAAAATGACAAGCTTATGTTGGTTTTTGTCAATGGCACTTATCTGTTTTTGCAAATGAACTCCTCAGCCTTTAACATTTGTATATTTTCACAATAAAAGCCTGTGACCGTCACTCCGCTGCATCTCCTTTATGAGACCCAATATGTGCCGAGGGCGGTCTGGTATCTGTCAAACCACCGTCGCTCTCCAGGCTGTGGTCCCCCCTGCTGCACCGCTCCCCTCCATCATTACATCTGTTTATTTTTGCCCTTTAGAGTCACTTTTACTTGGGGACTTGAACGCTTCACCCAGGCTTTCCCTCGCTGTGATGACAAGTCGGCGCTGACACAACTTCTAAAGGCCTTAACTCTTTCCAGATCCCACTAAATCCCCCCCGCTTGTTAAGGAACCTCCAGATGGTATAGTATGCGGTAAAAAGTCTTGCATTTTTGGAGCGCATTTATGGGCAGACTTCAGGATGTGCCCGAGTCAACATAAACACTCATTTATTTGTTTCTTCCTTTAGGTTTCCAGTGATCAAATAGAAAACTCTGCTCTAAAGCCATAGGGTTCCTCTTAACGCCACAAGAAGCGCTCTAAACGGCGCTTGTGTGTGCCATTAGACTGCTCACAGCTGCAATCATCCACCGACCTTCCACCTTTCCATAATAAAACAGGCCCAAAGAGCCACTGGAAACTACCTGAGTCAGAAAAGCGTTAGTGCTGCGATATATCTCGCAAATTTTCTTTCATAAAATCACTGTTATGAGTTACTCATTGAGTTTGTATGTTCTCCCCGTGTCAGTGTAGGTTTCCTCCAGGTGCTCTGATTTCCCCTACCTCTACAAACATGTACAATAGGACAGGATGAATGATGCCTGTGTGTGTGTGTGGATGGGTGATGTCATTTTGTCCCAAAAACGGCCGACTTGAGTGAACTGTCCCAAGTAAAACGCTTTGTCACCGTGTTTGTGAAAGGCGCTATACAGATGGGATTGTCCTATAA
Source organism: Lesueurigobius sanzi (assembly GCA_900303255.1). Taxonomy (NCBI): domain Eukaryota; kingdom Metazoa; phylum Chordata; class Actinopteri; order Gobiiformes; family Gobiidae; genus Lesueurigobius; species Lesueurigobius sanzi. The sequence continues at coordinate 35,373 of OMNZ01031597.1, forward strand.
AATAAATATTAAAAGAGTCCATGTCCAAAATTATGCAAAATATTGACACAAACAACTGCATACAACCACAGTCCTTCTTATAGCCCACGAAAGTCCAAGCCACAGATAAATCTTCAGATGAATGATCTGATCAGATGAGGCCAACAATTTCTACATTTCTTACTAAAACAGGCATAAATTTAATCCAACTCGAGACCTGTGGGCGTACGAGGCACAGCTAAAGGCATGGGTCATTTTCAGCACGAGTAGTTTGTGTGCAGCTGACTGGGTGCAGCCCAGGGATATTGCAGCATCCACTAAGATATTGTGTTTTGTCAAAACATCATAGTGATATAATTGTTTTACCCACATTTTAATCTTTCTTAAGCTTTTCCCATCATATCTAGTTGATAATGAATTAAAAATGCACTAAAACATTGTAATAAGTGAAATAGTTCTTTTGTGAGACCGGACTGGTCTTTCCTGGTCTTTCGTGGTCTTTCCAGGTCTTTCCAGGGCCTGTTTGGATTGTATTTCTTGCACCTTTGCTCAGAAGCTTTCTTTAAAAACTCATAATGTTTCTCACAGTGTATGAGACAGAGGAGGAGACATCAAAACAAGATATTGATCCCAGTAGGATATTGAGTCGCTCGAGCAGGAAATTAACACAGGAGCTTTGTTGCTCCTCACTTTGGGCTCTAATTTAAAGCATCCTTTTTATTTTTACACCTGCCTTTGAACGGCAGCTTCAGACGAGTTGCCCATGGCGTGTCTCACTGAGCAGCAGACAGAGAGCAAGCCAAACCTTTTTTCATCTTCACTGAAGGAGCAGACCGCTAAGGTAATCCTCACGATGGGGCTGTGATATTGATTGAGATATTTCACGGCGGTCAAACTCAGAGCAGGCTGTAGTCACAGTGAACTCTGCCAACAGTGAGTGCTGGGTCAGCAGGAGGTTACTGTCTACAGTAAAGAGGCAGTGGGTTATAGTATTAGCAGTGTTGCAGCTGTTCCTTAATCCTGTTATTGCATTTGATAGAAGTGGCCCTACGTGAACACAATTCAGGTCTCCCTCACGCCACGTGGGGGGGTCCATAAAAAACAGAAACCTGCCCCAATGTAATGTTTGTAGGATGTGCTCTTATTGATGATAAATTCAACTGAACTCGGGTTGCCTGAAGCTGCACATGAGGACACAGGCAAGAGCTTCACTATATGAACACACCATTAACTGAGGCTGAACTAACGAATGTGTTTTGTTTTGTAATTGTAAAAAAAATATTTACCAAAAAATCTTACAAACCCTACCTTTAAGTTTTATACAAACCAGTGAAACAAAGGTTTAATTACATTTAGTTCAAAATGTTAGAGGCACTATCACCTGTGAAATCTGAATGCAATAGAGCACTAGGAGTCCGATAAATGGCTTTAGTGAGTGATTGGAGCAGTGCACATTATATACATTCATAGTAATGGTTACTATTCTTTTTACACAGCAAACAGTGCAACTAAAACAATTACCATTAAAGACACTGATTGTTCTTTACACTAAGCTGACAAAAAACAAATACACAGTCAGCATATGGAAGGAGCTTAAACAAACCCATTACCCCTTATATCTCTCCCACACTCCCTGTAGGATTCTGAGGCTGCTGCATCCAAACGTGCAGATGGCATAAGCCGAACCCAGTGCCAGCTCTGCCCTTTGCTCGTCCCGCTCTCATCAGGCCGCACTGATGAATAAATCACAGACATCTCGCCCAGCGCACTTCTCTTTGGGGGGGGGGGGCGCAGTGGAGTCACCTGGAGACGGGCCAGACGAGCCTCTTTGTCCTGATTTAACACCGGCCAGGGATAGGACCAGGATACAGCAGCAGCACACGTCTATCCACACATATGTTCAGATTTGTGCACTAGTTTGTGTCTTACACAGCAAGTTTGAATTAACAACTGTAAGATAGATGGTACTGCCAACATCACACAAATACTAATGGTAATTGGAAGCATTTAATAAACTGGTAATGTCATTTTTTCATGTCGTTCTTCCACTGAAACTAAACATGAGCCAGACAAAATAATTTCCTTTGAACTTTTTCGCAAGTTTTTTGTTCATTCCCATTTTATTTTCTTCACTCTCTTACATTGACAACAATGGAATTTCAGCTCACAAGAAGTGCCAAGACAAACAGGAAATGCTTAGACAGCAAAAGTGGGCGGGGCCGAATAAGGTGAATATCAAACAGTACAAGAGGTTGTTCTTTTGGAAAATGTTCCTTGGTCTGAAAAGTACAATGATGATATAATCAACTTAAGTCAATAAAATCACAAGCCAAAACAAATCTGGGCTAGATCTAAGCATGGACCAAATATGCCCAAGGGCTACTTCAGATGCCACATAAATATGCAAATCAGAGTGGGAGGCAGGTAACTTGCCGTGATAATATTTTTTTTGCTACCCGTTCACAAAGCAAATGTATAGACTGTACTTTTGAAATCGCTTGAATCAACGAAAAACTATTTGTGTTTGTCCAAATGTGCCTGAATGCGCGACTGGAAGCCCACTCCCACACTCTTTTCATATTGTAATATATGGAAAGCAGCCGCAAGAAGCTCTTTGCAGCAGAAGGATAAAAACACCACATCGCCTTCTTCTGAGCTTCTTCTGAGGGTTTTTGTTGACAAATGAATGCAACCACAGCACCGGGGAGTCACGCAGAACAACAGCAGCAGGGATCAAGCACATTTTGTACCTTTATCGTACGGGAGTGAGGGCAAACTGCAAAATACTAAAACTATAGGAGCGCACATAGGATGGAAATGGCTTCAAATTGCATTGTACAGAAAACAATATTCCAGTATTTATTTGGTAAAAGTAACTAGTTCAATGCAGGTAGTTAAATGGCTTGTACCCCCATATTTAAATTGTTAAGAGCAGAATGGACAAAATGAGGGATACTTACAGTGTAGAGTTCGTTGGTCACTTTCACCAGCTCTTCGTGCATCTGGATCCCAATTTCTTTGCTCTGAAAAAAGACCAAGGTCACAAAATAAGAGGTTGTTGTTGAAAATTGTGCCCATGGGTAAAATTGGGGGGGTGGGTGTCTAGATTTGCAATATGTTCACTCCAGATTCAGTTCGGCGAGCACATTTTCAACAGGTCCAGGAGTATTGAGAACTGCTACGCTAAAATAACATAGGACATAACGTATAGGTCTAAAGTAGTCGTGTAGGTTCTCAGTCGTACAGGAGTTGTCCATCGTAGGCAAAGATTCTCCAGTCTCCATCTGTACTCTGTAGTTGAAGTGTCGGACGTTTCGGTCTTAGTCTGTGCATCTCCATCTCAAAGCCAGAAGGCACTCATTTGAGGACAGTGAAGTTAAGGTTTTATCGAAAGAAAGTAAATTATATAACAACATGCTGAGACAGAAACCAGTTTGCAACAACAACCTTGGAGTGAATGCATCTCAATGTCATGCTAATGAGCCTGGACTACTGGGCGGAGCAGGGCCATAGGGAAGTGTCAACAGCCTTAGGACTTAGCCCAGGGTGAGGCAATAGAGAGGTAACGAGTCCTATTAAGATGTTTTCCTACCTTTAGTACCAAGAGAGGAGGGACTTAGAGGTTAACTCCTCCTTCTGGTTTACTCTTAAGAGACCCACAAAGGTGTTTAAGTCTTTATTAAGCTGAGGACGATCTTTGGACGAAGATCGAAACCTCCAACACTTCAACTCTGTAAAGACTGAAGAATGTTTGCCTATAGGTCTAAACTACAGGATAAGCAGGTTTTTAAACAGACTATAGAGACCGCATCTTGAAACAAACAGATTGCTTTTCACAGACTGTTAAAAATAAGCTCTTAAAGGTCAAAATCTTATGGCTAATTTTAAGTATGTGTTGGTACAGCACTATTACCACACAAATCAAACAAACAAATACAGCCCATTTTTAGTGTCTTCAAGACTAAGGCCGGAGCATTAATGGACCTGTAGCTGATCAAATTCCTGTTTTGCGAAATACGTGCACATTCAACTTTTAGTCAAACTGCGCATGCGCACAGACCTAAGATAGCCTGGATGGTGGGACAAAAACATGTCGGATAACAAGCGAAAGCGGCGAAAAGTGCGAGAATTGAAGAAGTATTTGCGGGACAGAGGTCGAAATAATTAGAGAATCTGGTGGAAGAAGCGGTAGAGAGAAAAGTGGAGCTGGAGCATGAGGAACACTCCCACGAAGCTGAGGACGTCTCCTGATCAGGTTAGTCACTGTGACTGTATCACTAAGTCATCAAGTCATTCATTTAAACCACTGTGTATTGGGTTTTGCTACGATCATACCATCTCTGTTGTGCATCTTATCTGTCCATTCCTAACAAGTAAATAGGCTAACGCTGGCTACGTCGGCTAGCGCTAGGCTAATGTCAGTAGCTTATGTATAGTTGTTAGCTATACTGTTAGTGACGGGTCTTTGTGAGGACCTGTACTTTCCGAAAACATAATTAGGCTACAGGGAAAGAATGTATCGTTGAGGAAGAGTCAGAGCACTGGGCTAAAGTACGTCCATTTGTTTACATGCATAATGAGTAGCCATGTGCCTCTGGTGCGTGGAGTCAAGTCTTCGGATTAATATGATAAAACTGGAAAAGGCTTTACTCGTCAATATGGCTGAATTAAGATGTGTCTGTCAGAGTGAAAGTTATTAGCTCTGTATCTACTGCTGATGTTTTGTTTTTTTTACTTAAAATGCTGGGAATGCATGTTTTTCTCCCTCCATCCGGTTAGCATGGGTCTGTGCACATGCGCAGTTTGACTAAACATTGAATGTGCACGTATTTCGGAAATCAGGAATTGACAAGCACTCTTTAGCATTCTAGGAACAATAGTTTATAGCAAAGACATCGTTCTACATGCGATGAGCTCTGGCCCGGTCGTCATTGTAAATGAGAATTTGTTCTCAATTCGGGCGTTCTGCTCTCCCAAAATCGCCCAGGGGTTGACTGATTTTTGCGCAGCATTGTGGGTAATTTTCGCCAGTGCTACTTCCCTCTTCACTCACTTCACTCGCACACACAAACGTTTTCTTTCGCTCTGCTCACTGCCGTTCTTCTAACTCTTCATACACATCATCCGCTCTTTCAACAAGCAATAACAGTTCATCCTTTCGTTTTCCCACACTGCAAATACCCTTCCTCTTCAGTCTTTCACGCAATTCAGGCACTGTCACTCGTTTGTCACCGTGTTTCGCCATGTTAATGTGATCAACAGGAAGTGCACATGGCAAAGAACAGTGTAATTCTTTGATCACAGCGCCGCCCAGTGGACGGAATTTTGGGAGAGCAGAACGTCCGATTTGACTCACCTGGTAAAATAAAGAATACATTTTAAGTTTGTGTTATATTTGAGCAGCATATCCTGTGGTTGTAATCGTATCTGACAGTAGAGAGTGACAAAATACAGTCTAGTAATTTATACCATTTTCATTCAGTTTGACATTTGTTTACATTTTACTTCAATATGACACTGGGCGTTATGTGGCTGGTAGAAACCAATAGTGCTGTATTTGCTTGATGTTGGTTAAGTAACGCATCAACAGTTTGATTGTTATCACAATAATTTGACTTTGATTAGCTTCAGAGTCATAATCTATCAATATAATCATCAAAAACAAGAATCAAAGGAGACTCATGAGGAACAGCGGACGTGTACCTCATCTGAATAATTGCCTGCTCAACAATATGGTGCACAGAGTGAGATGGGAGTAATAACTTCAGCATGTGAGCGAGACAGAAACAGATGGTGAGGAGCATAATGAAGACACACTTTATTAGACTGACAGGAGCTGCTGAGTTTGACAGAGGTTACATGATAACAATATGAGGCTGTTTGATGAATCAACTTTCCCCGTGAGAGAACTGGAGGTCAGCGGAAAATTAATGAACACTGTTTTCAATAGAGAGACAGCAGAATCAGAATCAGCTTTGCAATTTTATAAGATGGAATATATAGTATATAGAGTCCGATAGGGATGCACCAATCCAATACTAGTATCAGATATCAGAGACAATCCCGGACAAGACATCTGGTTTTACAAGTATCCGATACTGAACCGATACCTGTTTTGCTCTCACCGTTTTAAAGAAACAACGTTCCGCCAAATTAATCAAAGTGAATATGGGCTTACCATATGAAAGCTTTTAATCAGTAGACATCAGTCACGGAATAGTTTTACACTTTTGATCACCAACAAACTGCAGTGAGCAGAAGCAGCATTGCTAATGCTAGCATAACTAATCAAGACTACCCCAATTGGGTCACCTGAGTCAATGGTTCCCAATCTTTTTTGCCTTGTGTACCCGTTGGGCCTTTCATTTATTCTATGAGTACCCCTGCCTCGATGGTTTTGTTCATTAGTTAGAAAGTGAATGACTAAAACCTCCTAATTATCAGTAAACTAGACTAAACTAAACTAAATACACTGAAACTCTCACTCTTTACAGTTACATGTTTTTTTAAGCTTTTCTTTGACTATAATAATCAAAAATACAATTTGTTTTACCTAATTTTTTATCAGAAATGACTCCAAGCACCCCTTGCTAACCTCTCGCGTACCCCTAGGGGTCCCCGTACCCCTGGTTGGGAAACA
>OMNZ01031597.1:42657-68299 GCA_900303255.1 Lesueurigobius sanzi
CAGAGGTTAACTCCTGACACTGGTTTCTTCTTAAAAGACCAATTCTGCTCAATTGCTGACAAAGTTCTTTGGATAAAGAGCTAAACGTCCTATACTTCAACTACAGAGTACAGATGAAGACTGAAGAATCTTTGCCTACGATGGGCAACTCCTGTACGACTGAGAACTTACGCAGACAAATCACTTTATGTTGGAAGGCGCCTATAATACATTTATAGACAACTTCCAACATAAAGTGATTTGATCATTAATGGAGCACTTTATTACTCATTATTTTCCCTACATAAACAACAAACATGTCATCAACAAACAAAATGTTTGTCATCAACAAACAAATTTTTTTAGAAAGTCTTATTATGGCATTGATTGGTATCGGGTACTGGAAGGAATAAAGCTGGATCGGAGCAGCCCTAGTGTCCACTTAGGATCAAATCAGACCCAAACAGGCCTCTGAAGCCTTATCATTTGAAAACGTCATACAAAGAAACGCCTGCACACATTATACCGCTGCATTGCCTTTACAAAACGCATATAGTGGTTTCAAGAATGACTAATCAATTTTGATCTCTGGATCCTCTTCAGTCACATCAATAACACAGGGTGTTGGCTAAAAACACACGAGGACAAAGGTTAAACGTACAGTTGAGACATGCAGCCACCCAGCGCTCCAAGGGTTTTATAGGCCGATGAAAGTCCAACATGCCCACACCCTGCTCCTGCTGTCCATGTTAGCACGTGCCGGCGGTGACTCACAGACTAGTAATCAAAACTTGAAGGGGGATTGGTTAGACTAAAGAGGACGGCTGCTTTGTTGACTGTAAATGCTTTTGAGGAGTGAGAACAGCCTCTTATTAATTGAAGGGGATTACTGTGGTGGGAGCAGGGAGGCCTCCGTTGACTGTGTATGCGTATCAGTGTGCACGAGTGAGAGCCAGGCCAACCGCAGTGCCTGGTGCAGAGGCTCTGGGGGAACTGTCAGTGATGCAACACCCTGTAAGCATCACTACAGCCTCCTATTTAAAAAGACTTGATCACACTTTAGGGATTTCAGTGTTTTGGTGTAATGTACAAATAGGAAAAGCACATGCACTGACATTTGGGGATTATTGTGGGATTACTTTACATGGCTCATGGGATTCTATCTTTATGAATTATTCAAAGCCGCTTCTCACAAATTTACAATCATCAATTTGTGCACACTGTACAAAGACCTGCATGGTTTTGTAAAAATATCTGACTGCAATTCCTCTCAGTATAGTGCGATTATATTAGTGATTTATATTAAGATCAAGATACACTGCCTGGCCAAAAATAAAGTCGCCACCTGGATTTAGCGAAGCAAATAGAACTGGGGTTGATGCACTATATGCCCAAAGAATGAGATCAGCTGAAACATGAACATCCTGAATTATTATTTATGAGTTATTCCATCAATGGATTTCTTCTTCTCTGATGGCACAGGCGTATATTATCGTGAAAGAGTGGTTCAGGAGTGTGAATGGTCATTTTCTCACATGGATTGTCCACCACAGCAATCATATCTAAACTCCACTGTGAATAGTTGGGATGTGCTGGAGAAGGCTTTGCTCAGTGTTCACACTCTTCATCATCAATACGATCATAGTGAAAAATGAATGCCACACTGGATGGAAATATATCTTTGGACATTTGCAGAAGCTTATTGAAACAATGCCACAGCCTAATGTGCGTGTGACTTTTTTTTTTGTTTTTTTGGCCGGGCAGTGTATATTCACAGTGCACATTTTAATTATGTTCAGGGATATTAACATTTGAGAGAAGACTGAAATATGAACTTGTAAACTAATTCAAGAACATGCATTTCAGAACATGTTTATATTGGTTTGAACAACAGGATCCAATATATCAGTGGTTAACAACCTGTATTGTCTTGCGTACCCCTTGAGCATTTCATTTATACTACAAGTACCTCCTGCTTCGATGGTTTTGCTGAGTAGTGAGAAAGTGAATGAATTAAACTTTAAAAATTGTAAAAATGTATCGATTAAAAGATGCTAAATACTCTCAAGTTCTCACTCTATTTTTAAAAATAGCTTTTCTTTGAACATAATAATCAAAAATACAATATTTATATATATAATTTATTTTTTATCTGAAATGATTCCAAGTACCCCCTGCTAAGCTCTTGCGTACCCCCAGAGGTCCCCTGTACGTTCTTGTTGTTGGCAAAGTAGGGATGGTTTTAAGGTTCAATGTTAACTGAAAGAGTGTGAAATTAACATTTAAATATCTAAACACCTAATTCATAGCGCTATAATAAAATATTCCCATTATTGTATCAAGTAGCAGCAGGAACACTGATTGGTATCTTTTCGTGTTCTCTGTCTCACTGGGTAGACCCAGGTTTAGGTCTCCTAAAAACTATGAATGAAGTGAATGCACAAATACATAGTGAAGGTGAAAATGGTGATGTGATGTTTGGGTAGCCCTCAGTCGTCTCTGACAGTGAGCCAGGAATGCTTCCTACATAAGAGCTGCTAGTGTTTGGGTAACGGAGTCTGTTTCACACCATGTCTGTCTCCAGGCCAAACTAAATTCAATCTAACTCCTACTATGGCCATGTGTGCCAACATAAAGCTCTAACTGTTGGACTGGCACTGTTATTCATGCTTCTAAGGAGGTCTAATGCTTTTTCAATTAGATTTTTATAACATGAAGAGTAAACATTATGAACGAAACCAGACCAGTTTGAACTATAATGCATTATTTTATTTCTTTACTACTTCAAATCAAATGTGTCCTTTTGTTTTAATATGGAAGGTCACATACTGGTGGTGATTCAGAAGTCATTAGATCATTCAAATTAGACCAATGTTTACTGAGCCCCCTTTTCCAGCATATATTCAGAATATAATAGTGCATGATTCTGTTTCTATAAGCACCACATTTGAAACCTGGGCCATGGTCTTGACACCCCTGTTATATATACTGTATTACTGGAGTATTTTGCATTCAGGTCTCGTTTAAGTGGTTCACATGATCAATTGAAAAACTATGTTTAGCAACAGCTTTTACGATGAATAATATTTTGTCATTTTTGTAGGGAATAGGTGACTCATTAGAATTTTCTATGTGATAAATAATGTGAGGGGTGTGTCCCGTACCTTTTTAAAGAGCCTGATGACATCCTCACATATTTGAGCCAGTCGAACAATGACATTGTTGGTGTAGATGTCACTGAGAGTGGCATGGTCCCGGCTCTCCCGCCTGGTCTGGTTCAGGATTAGGTACCAGCAGTTCACCGACGACAGAAGGTGCTGGTCCTTCCTAAAAACAACACAGGACATCTATTATTCATCCATCAGACAACACCATTTTATGATTTCACAGACAGGGAAAATGACTAACTAACATAACCACACCTATGTTGGTATATGTTAATGGGTTCAGGAAGCATTAGATGTTGACAAGTGAGCATCTAGGTATGAAAGAAAGCAGCATCTCTTGTGGGGGACTGTTTGTCTGCAGTGGTCAATGTCTCCAAACAGCACAAGGAAGCAGATAACTATAGGCACTGTAACGTAAATGGCTCAATCTAAAGCTGTTTTAATAGAAAGCTATCACAATATACCACCGTTTTGTCTGTGGCTACATAGCACTTATATTAAACCACAAATAGCAAATCTATAAGTAAATTATAATTTCAGAAAAAAACTGCAACATCAGTTATTCTAAACTTATATTAGATTAACGTCTTCCTCGCATCTTCCTCTCTGCTGACAATAATAAATGTTTTCCCAGGCCCGACATTGGTCCCAGCCCAGACCTGACCATCCTGATCAGGTTAGGCCTCAGTCGCTCGTGACCATAATGATCCTGAGAATCCCGGGCCCTGATTACGGCTCTAATCTGGTTAAAGTGGTCTAAGCCTGGGGTGCTTTTCAAACAGGAAGCAGATACACAATCACCTCCAACTCCCCACAACATTAATCAATCAACAAACAGACAAAGGCAGACACGGGGAAATGGGAGCGCAGGATACGGTTTCACTGTGGCCTGACAGAAAGGATGAGCAGACGCCAAAGCTCCACCCTCCAGAGGCATCCTGATAATACTACGGTCTCATGGGCTGCTCTGGTTCACATTGCATTCCATCAACTAAAAACATAAAAATTAATCCAATATGGGGTTGGTTATGTTGAGAAAAAGCATATTCGCTGGTGGTTGAGCCGCAAAACAATTGAGTGAACTGCTAATAACGGAGTGCTACATACTGTGCCACTGGCCTCATACCGGGGGTTCATCATTTCATCAAATTGTAAAATGTCTAAAAAGGAAATAGATGGTTTGAGAGAGGAGTCAAAGAAGCCATATTTTATCAAAAAAGAGAATCCATCCATGAACTGCGATGGAGGCCTTAGGTTTAATTTATGTCTACAACAACATCCTTAGACAGATACCATATCTATGTCATGCTAATGAAGCTGGACCATTGGCCAGAGCAGGGCCATAGAGAAGTGACAACAAAGCCCAGTCAATAAGAAGGTAACATGCACTAATTAGGTGTGAATAGGCCAAGATGTTTATTTTTTAGATGACTTAGAGGTCAACTCCTCCTACTGGTTTCTTCCTAAGAGACCCACGAGCGTGTCAAGTCTACTCATTTGCTGACTAGGCTTTCTGGATGAAGAGCGAACCGTCCTACACTCCAACTACAGAGTACAGATGAAGAATCTTTGCCTACAAGTGTATAATATAAAGGGTTTGATACATGTGATGTGAGTGAGAATAGCTATTTTACAGTCAGAGAAAATACTTCAAAAAAACACTTCTGCACGAGTCTTCATGGCCTAGCACCAAAGTACATCTTTGACACGTTAGAGCCATATGAAGCATCTCTGAGGAGTCTCCTGCTGGAGCCCAGAGGCAGGAATAATCCAGGAGTGGTTTATTGTTAAAATCCTATATCTTCCAGAAGATGTGAGACACAGAGAGTATTTTGTCTGCACTCCGCTTTTAACTTAATGGATGAATAGAATGATTTTATTATTGTTTTATTGGCTGACTTCCTTGTGTTTAAGCAGCTACAAAGCACTTTAAATTAGCTTGTGTATGAACCGTGCTCTACAAATAAGCTTGCCTTGCCTTTGCACAACTAAACCTGCTTTTACTATCCCGTCATATTCGGCCCATGGCTTTGATATATGCCAGGACGGGCTCTCTGACAGGGCAGTGGACTGACTCAGGTTAACTGCAGCAGGTCTTTATATAGAGCATCTTGTCCCCATCTCCTCGGGGAAGGCCCATTTCACAGAGCCCTCATGCCTCACTTTGCACCACCTCTGCAGCAGTCACCGGTGTGTTTGTGTGTGCGAGAGGAACTGCGGTAATAAAGAGGGTTTACCTGCATTGTAAAAACGTGCATTGCTGAGATCATTTGGAGATGATTTTGTGTAAAACTTGCCATTTATATAATCAGGGAAGTATTCAAATCTCATATAAAATACAAGTAATGATTTCCTTCTGCTTGATTTGATGGTGCTTAAGTCTAAAATGTATCAATATTAAAACCTGGAGACTGTAAGATTGCAAAATGAGGAGCAATAGAGATATTTTAAAAGTGAGCAATCTAGCCCCTGCCCCCTCCTCTCCTGATTGGACCTGAAAATGAAATTTGCAGCACACTTAAGACTTACAGACTTATCATTTGAAATAAAGTAATATGAGGTATTTCAGCGCTTAGCTCCATTGTTCAGACTGTAAAGCTGTGTATCATGAAAGACAGATAGTAATTATAGTAAAGGGGGGGGGAAATCTATATAAAACTGGGGCATGGATGGGTGTAAGGGTTGTTTACAAACATTGACCTAGAAACTATGCTAATCCGTCCTTTACATCTATTTCATAAGGGGCAAATCCATAAATTGTGACCTCAAATATGGTCATGCTCTTTACACATATGGTCAACAGGGACCTTAAAAACATATTTTTTTGTTTGCATTCATCAAAACTGATAATAATAATCCCCTCCTCGAACCACCACCTAATCGTGGTGGAGGGGCTTGAGCACCCAAATGAACACTCTGTTGTCTGGGGCATTATGGTCCTGGTAGGGTCTCCCATGGCAAGCAGGTCCGAGGTCATGGGGCAGACCAAGAGCAGTACAGAAGCCCCTTATTACGTTGCCCAGAGGTGAAGGAGTGTCGTGGGGCTATCCTCCTATGGACCCACCACCTGCAGGAGGAACCATAAGGGACTGGTGCAGTATGATCCGAGCAGCTTGGTCTGGTCCCGGCAACGGATAAGCAAAAGGATGGATGAATAATAATAATAATAATTCAAATAATAATAATAATATTGTTGAAATATTGCAAGAAAAGAAGAGATTTATAGACATGATCACAAAGAACTTCAGGACAATTTTACATTCACTGTATACATGCCAAACGTAAGCTATATATGTAGCCACTGCCCTTGGGGACACACATCACTCACAAACACTCTCATTCATCGTGGCCTGTTGTACATGTTTTTTACGGCAGGGGAAACCTACGCATGACACGGGAGAACATGCAAACTACACACAGGAAGGCCCCATCCGGCCCAGGGTCGAACCCGGAACCTTCTTGCTAGGAAGCATGAGCACTAACCACTGTGTTACTGACTGTGCCACCCAAAAACATAGGTGTATAAACTTGATACAAAAACACTGCACAGGCTTAGGAGCAGGCCTTTAAAAAAAAAAAATTCCTTCGGAGACATGGTAAGAAACCATCAAAAAGCTACAAAAACTGCTTGTGAAAAACCAAAAAAGAATACTTGTAGGAAAAAAAAAGAAAAAAGGATTGGGTATAAAGTGATATGCATTGCAAAATTTTAATTTATAATTCATAAATTCAACAAAACTAAGGTGTTTACCATGATGTTAACATGTAAACATTTTTTTTCCCCACAAAAAACAAACTCTTGATTTTTGAAAAACAAATTATTTTCTATCAATACTTCCTCTGACATACACACATAGCACAAGATATGATTAGCATGCAGAGTGAGGACAGAGGAAGTGCATCGCTCTGAGATCTGATCACACCTGTTTCATTCTGTTACAGACAATGCAGCTTATTAACATGTCCATATAATGACATCTACAATGACAATACAATAGACAATATATATATATATATATATATAACAAAATCCCTGAAACACACAGTACATAAGGTTTGCACTTTTGAATAACCTTATTGCCACCTACTGATCAACCTCATTCTCTGCTTTTCTTGCTAAAAATGAATTCCAACTGCACTTTTTGTCTGTCTATTGGTGTCCAGCTGCATGTCGGATGTGTTTTCTCATCTATACAATGTCTGGTCCTTGCTGAATAAAGGATGATTTGCGGAGAAGAAAGACATTTATTATGTTAAAATTATATGAATGCATACTGTTGCTGTTGTTTTCTTCCGGCAAATTTTCTTCGGGTGTTTTGGTGAACGGTAGGCAAACAGCTGATGCATTCATCGCAGTTTAGTTAAGTCACAGTCCTGTTACAGTACATACATTCATGTTGCCAAGTTGGATTGTACCAACACTTTTATGGGTCAGTTAGACTTTGCTTGAATGAGAAGGTGAGGGGATTTTAAGTGTAAAACCTGCTAACTTTGTAGTTTAGACTTTTGCAGACATCTTTTGAAATGCAAGTGATTCTCATGTTAGTTTTGCAGTTCATATTTCATAACTCATTTCAATTCACATTCAATCAGAGCGTTTAAAACAAGAATCACAATTAATCACACATTGTACTTTATTTTTTTTATTTTAATTGTTTAATCATATTATAGCCCTAATTGGAAGTGTATGCGAGAATGAAAATCGTAATATGGTGTGACGCTAAACCCGTCCCCCAAAAAACTGCTGCTAATCATTGAAATATCCAAGGAAGAAGAAAACGGTCCAAACGTTTGCCAAGCCCACACGCAGCTCCATTCAAATTCATTGCTTCCACATCATTTCATCCCTTGCATGAAGTCTCCCAGCCGGGCTTTGATAGTGCCCAGCTGCATGGACCCGGCCCAGAACAAAGGCGGCGAATGGGAGACGAGAGTTGGGCGGCTGATCTGCTGTCACGACGAGGATAACTGAGCAGCGGTGGACGATGAAGGGCCGTGTTCAACTGTGAGATATGATGAGGCCTGTGACCCTTGAACCCTGCGGTGCCATCACACACTGGACCGGATCAAACTACAGCACTAAAATGGGGCGCAGCTGGAGTTTCACGGTGCCAGTTCACAATGGCCACAGCTCACAGACGAGGCATCTGGTAGAGAGTTTTTCTTGCGCAAGTTGAAATTGTGCCACAAATAAGGCGTTTTAGACACATTTTATTAAAACGGAAATGCATTGTGAAATGGAAATTAGGGATGGGGTGCCTTAGATGGTAATTTATGAAGTGCAAGCCTGAAAATCGCATATTCTGTAGTTATCTGTGTGCATTTACCTTTTGAAATGACACAGTATTAAAGCCACAAATCTAATGCTGCATGAGGAAAAAAAGAGCAAATGACTGGGTGTGATACTTGTTTGTGACATGACTAAACGCTTGGTAAATGACCCCTTTAATGCCTTAATATTCTTTCAGAGATAACTAAAGCTATCTCTAAACTTTTTTTGGTTTTGATCCAGTTTAAATAAATAAATGACCTAATCTTTACAATAAGGAGTGCAATTCTTCACTGATTCAACATTTCTCCATAGAACTACAGTATATGGGAAATGGTAACTTCAATGACCATTTTCTCCAAATGTATTTAGGTTTTTAGGTTTGTGCAGGAGGACTTTTCAATATCTAATCCCTAGTCTGATTTATTGAGCTTTGAAAACAACAAAAACAAGGCAGAGCTTGAGAGAAACTGGAAACAAAGTGCTCCACAAAAGTAGTTTGGGGAACAGAAACAAAGAACTAATAAGGCACTCCTCCCACACTACAATTCTCCATTTACATTTTCTAAAAACCTTTATTGTACTGGGCTAATACATATAAACATGTTTTTACAGATTTATTCAGTAATAACTAAACATATTCAAAATCCCCGCTGAGCAAACCTGTGTAACTAATATATCAACAAATTAAAACTACACATTTAAAACTGGCTCTATCCCTTATTTATACCTAAAATACCTAACATTTCAGTCAGTAATATACAGAAAAACTTTCAAATTGATATCACTCAAACAGTGTCTCTCACCTTAAGATGATACATCCAGGTTGGCAAATTTGCATTGCATGGATATGTGTTCCGTGTTCATGAAAAAAGTATTTGCTTTCAAGTTCTCCAATCTAATGTGTGGCGAATATCAATTGATCATCTCTCATGAGTGCTACGACAAGAAGTTAGTCTTTCTACTGTTCCCTTTTGTGATAGTCAGCAGTGGCAGCTCTTTGAATCACAATTATTATCCAGGTGTAATGCGACAACACACCACAAGTCATTTTGTATCTTGCGTCGCCAACCCTTTGTAATTGTGATACTAAACTAATTGCAAGTGCGTGTATGACAGCATTTCTCATTTATTTCTCTCATCTCTATCCAAAAACATGCACCATTCGAAAGTTGAAGGAAGGGGTCTGCTCTGTCTGGAATCAGTTAGCCACAATCCTCATCAATGCTGCATGAGCCGCCTGCTAATGCTACCGTTACACCTGCATACATCTGTGCACTAGACTTCTAACTCGATCACCCGCATTTGCAATCACAACGATACACTCTTTAAAGCGTCTACTCCACAATTCAAATTAAGTTAACGCTTCTCTCTCAGGGCCAGGTGAGTGAAAGTAAGTGGCGCCTGCTTTTAATGTGTCCGGTAAGTGCAGTTAGGAGCCCTCTTATGATTCGTTACGGTGTGTCCAATGGCAGCGAGAGAGAGGAGCGGTGCGCGGCCGTGTTGTCGGAGCTGCAGTAGTAGTAAATCACACGGAGGCGAGGGAGGGAGCCCACTAATGAATCTGCACCAGCCGAGCCAGAAGACATCCAGCACGTATGGAAGTGTGTCCAGGATGGAGGTGGTCCAAGGCTTTTATATTTCTTGCAATGTATAGTGGCTCAGAAAGCGGCACAATGTATCAGCAGCAGTAAAAGCATAGAATACAAAGTCACTGGTGAAAACTTCATATTGTATACGGTCATTTGTAGAAGAAGAAGAAGAAGACGAAGAAGACGAAGAAGAAGAAGCCCTGGAAGAAGAAAAAGCAGCCCTGGAAGAAGAAGAAGCAGCCCTGGAAGAAGAAGCAGCCTAAGACTATTATATAGCGCCTTTCACTGACATAGTCACAAAGCGCAAAGAATATATCCTTTCAATCTGTCCCTTTCACTGAGCACATTTTAAACAGTTCATGAAAACAAATTTGCAAATCAATTGTGTAGTAGAATTTGTAAGTACAGAGCTTTTCTATGTATAAACAACATCAGCACAAGTCTGTCTGTCTTGGTTATGATCGTTTATTAGCACTTCCTCCCACCTTCATTTCCTCTAAGGGCCGTCTGCCTGGCTCTTATGCCTCTTAAGTTGTAGCTTTATTACATTATATAAATGCGCACGGTAAGTCGTAATATGCACGGTTCTATAGGCCAGACTCTCTTGGGGTGCTGGGAAAGTCAGATGATGTCTGACCATGATGTTTTTGCACCCATGTGTTGCTGCGTGAATAAGATCAACTCCTCTTGCCAAAGGTTAAGCAACAACAGCAAAAAGTTGAACCGGCTGCCAAGTTTCAAGCCGTGCAGCTGCTCCCAATTACCAAGTCCACAAGCACACGGTCCAACCCTGGTTTGTGACGACTTCAGTTCCTACTCGAGTCTGAGGGGAGCTAGGTCCTCATAACACTACATGCATACAATGGGTGATTGCTTCCGTTTCCAGGCCGTACCCAGCTTTGCCCATTTGCCCGGAGCACAGCAGCTTTGGGAGCGTGCACAGCCGGATTTCACGCACTGCATGAGTGGAGTACTAATGTGAAATGTTAGCACTGATTTCTGCAGAACATTTTAAAGGAGGAGGAGGAGAAGTGGGTCACGGCTGATTCAGATCTGACCATGTTCAGTGATTTTAATAAGAACTTAATGTCCATCAACAGCTGTACAATTTCTGTAACTGTAGCAAAAGCGCTAACTTTCACTAGTACAACATAGACAGAAAATAAAAAGAAAAAACCCAGCCAACTTAGCAGCCGACTCTGGATATTTGGACTGTAACGTAGAAAAAGAAAGAAATCTTGCAAGGAATCTCAAATGACGCTAACGTGCAATCTTGTGTTCTGCGCGAATGGACAGTAATTCACGGATCTCAGCATCTCTCCAGTTAGCCTTCGTTCGATACAAAAAGAGCCTTTTAATACTGTTGCTGTCACTCTTCATCACACCCAAAGAGCTCTTGCACACGGCTCTTCTCTTCCTCCGTGCAAAGAGAACTCTGAGCCGCACTCAGCTCTACAGCAAGTACGGTATCTCGGGGTGCGTCCGTGTGCAAACAAGCAGCTCTTCTCAAACGCACGTTTGTAAAAGGCTCAAATAAGAGAAAGTCGCATTTGGCTTAAATGAACTATATTGAATGTCAGATGGAACAGGTCTAATCTATAGTGTATTGTATTTTTTATTATCACTTCAAGCTATAATTTGGGGAGACTGAACAAGCCAACAGATTAATATGCAATTATTTCAGAACATTAACAACAGTGCTTGTTGATCATAGATATATTAACAGGAAACAGAGGCCACTTTGCCACATTCATGGGAATAGTCCCACATTGTGAGTGAAAACAGTGCATATTCCTAAAAAGGACAAGACGGCGTTAAGCAAACCTCCATAGTTCTGTCAATCAAAGCTGGCTCCACATAATTTAAAAATACATTATACAGAAACCACTGTGGTCAAAAATGGTTAAAAAATATGATACACCCCTCAGTGTTGTCCCCATATGATTCCATATTACAAAGTTCTTTCTGGAGTGGCACCTAGAAACTAGGGGGTGGTATCGCAGCAATGTAAGCACCCTGTTATGATTAACGCATGCTGTATCAAAGGCACACACGGACAGATCTTTTGAATTATTACTATGCATAACAGTTTTAACAAAATGCAAAAACAAAGAAGCTAAAAACTTTACTTTGGTTGGTTGGTTAATAGCCATTATACACATGAACATGTGATTTTATCTGTACTCTGTTATCTGTACTTGTGTATGACAATAAAAATTATTCATTCATTCATTCATCTGTATAATTTAATAACCTCCGAACAATAGACACTGAACACATCATCTTCCCATCCACAGTAATCATCTCCATGGGTAAATCCAGCAGGAAGACACTCACTTGAACTGCTGGTGTTCTCTGGAGCTGCGGATCTTGGAGGAGAACCTCTCGGCCAGTTTCTCCAGACTGCGGGAATACTCCAGGTCGATTTCAGATTTGCGCCGGAAGAACTCCTGCAGGTCCTGGAGGAGCTGGATCCGCGAATCCGACTGCTGCTCCAGGCATTTGAACTGCTCCACCAACTGGTTACGGATCTCTGCAAGACAACGAACACACATGAGTTTTATAGTCCTCACAAAGTAGTTGATGGGATACATTTCTACATTTATACTACATTGTATTAACTTGGATATTTGGACTGAACAAACTTGTGATTTAGAGCCACAGCAACTGATCGAATTCATCATGATTGCAGTAGTTTTGTAAATAACAATTGATGTCTGGAGTCCATACACAGCCTCTATATAACATAAGTGAAGAGGTTTTAATTCAAAATAGGTTTATTCCATACAGTTTTTCCAACAAATCATGCACCGTGCACTCAGACCTAAGTTCAATATAACAATATATCACAGCAAAGGCAGCACGGTGGAACGGCTACCTCAGCACATTGTTAATAATAAATAAGGCCTCCATTATTTTCATCAATACAGATTATCCAAGGAAACAAAACGTGGCACGGATAATAATAAGATTGAAGAATCAATAACAAGTTAATATGCAAACATGTCTCGGTAATTACAGTGTGGCATTTCAAAACATGACATCAGGATTAATACAACTTTAAGCTTGTCAGAGTTCATTAGTCATTTCTGTTGCTTTGACTTCTTCATTAGTGGGGAATGAATACACCCAAAGACACCCTTTTAGCTGCAAGATGATATGACACACTGTAACATTCCACTATTGTGCTGCATCAGGGAACAATATTTTTTAGCATAATATAGCATTTTTGAGTGTTGAGACAAAAGAGTGATGAAAAGGATCCCCTTCCAACCCTTAGAACTGATTTGTGAACCTGTCAAAGTCAGCACACTTGACAGAAATTGTACTTGGAGTAAGCCCTGTAACCAAAATATGACAGAACCATGCACTTTTTCTGCATGGGATGTATTTATTTTCATATTCAAATTGTATGTATATTGTATGAAAGATTTTTGGTGTTACATGGTCCTGAAGTGGAAAAACATACATTTCTTGTGTAAGTGGAGGTATATCCTGTGTATTAAAGCTAGCTTATGTGGGTTTAATATGAAAAGTTAAATCAAAAATTGAGATTGACCAATATGAAATGAATTAATTGTGATACAGTTGTGCTCATAAGTTTACATCCCCTGGCAGAATGTTTGATGTTTTGGGTCATTTTTCAGAGAATATGAATGATAACACAAAACCTTTTTTCACTCATGGTTTGTGGTTGTGTGAAGCCATTTATTGTTCTGTTTACTCTTTTCAACAGAAACTACCCAAATGTCCCTGATCAAGAGTTTACATATTGTGCATCTCGAAACAAACACCAATCTTTTCAGAGAGTCCTGTATTACTGGGTTTTTCTTTGCACCTGAACTGTTTTCATGGCAGTTGTCAAACGTCTGATCAGGGTCATTTGAGTAATTTCTGTTGTCATTATGATTTGAAAAGAGGAAACGTCATTCTTTGACAATGGCTTCACACAAACAAAAAAGGTTTTTGTGTTATCATTCATATTCTCTGAAAAATGGCCAAAAATAAAACAATTCTGCCAGGGTATGTAAACTTATGCGCACAACTGTATTTTTTTGCTATATATTTCCCAGACCTACCAACCCACAGACAAACCTGCACACATTCATACACCAATTGGCCAGTTTTATATCCTTACAGTATGCTGTCTGCACTGCACTAATAAAAGATCCTAATGCAGTTTCGCTGCCAGCCCAAACACAAGTGTAACAGTGAGATGGTTCCAGTCAGACCTCAGCTCCTCAGAGTCAACGAGAGCCAGAAAAGAAACCGGACTCTTCTGTAGCTGTGCCAGAAAAGACCACTCTCAACACGGGCCCTTCTGTAGTCGACCAAATCACAGCCACGCAGGCCTGAGATGGCACTGACAAGCATCTTTCATCGAGAAACAAAATATAAAACCCTGCACTGCGGTTTCATAACAGAAGAATGGACTTCCTTTTCCTAGAAATCAGTCTGTTGAATCATCTTTTACCATATTAGTGACACACTCAAATACTGACAGTGTTTCCAGCAGCTTGAGTCACAGTAACCATAATCAAACTCATTACATTTGTCTTTAAAAGTGTATGATGATGTACAAAAGAACACTTGAAATGTCAATTTAAATAACTGTGATTGATCATAGTGTAAATTTTAGTTTTTGTGTCACACTACAGCAAATGAAACTAACCAGGAAAGCACAACATAAGCCAACATTTCAAATAAACTCTCCATGGTTTTCTGGGGGGAAGCCTCTCTCTGCACTGAATGTGGTTAACCACTATCAAAGCCCTGTTTTACGACGGACCTCCCCCTGCCTCCCACCTCTGATCTCACTCACTGACGCTCCGAAACTCCGAGACTGATTCCATGCCACTTGCACTGTATGAAGAACAGCAGCAAGCAACGTTTTACCATCGCAAAAATACGCTACATTAGGAGTCTACCTCGAGAACACTTTTAAACACTTTTAAAACCACTTGTTTACAAAACTGGAGCGTCAAACAACCCGCTGAGGCTCAGGGTTTGACAGACGCCGCAGGAAAAATAGGTCACATGCAGCAGGAGTGAGAGCCCATATTCCCAGCGCGGAACCATGAATAATCGGAGAATGGTGTACGTTCGTGGATGGAGTCTTGTGCTTTGTGACTGTGAAGATTGTAAGTGAACAGTGTTGATCTGTTAACAGCGTCGCTAACATGCCTGTAGACTTGTTGAGATTCACAAGTGGGTTTACTAATATTCATAGCCAAGTAAATAAGCCAAAAGAGGAGGCTACAGCTAAGACAAAAGAGAGTTACCCTTACTAACCATAAATGTCGATTAGATTATAGTGGCATGCAACAACATAGGGTGTACCAAAATGAATAACATAACAGCATGAATATATGTTTTCAAGAACCTACCAAAGAAAAGAAAAAAGAAAAATAACAACAGCTTTCAAAGATTTACAGTATCTCATGTTGATGACCCACACAAGTGTCATGTTATTGTTGAAAATGATCCTCCAGCTAAGTCAAGTAATAATGCCATGTAAAGCGTCTTTGAGTGTCTAGAAAAGTCCTATATAAAAGCAATGCATTATTATTACTATTATATAAGTACATAGAACAAATTTCCCTGACTATATTAAAGTATACCTTAACCCAGTGGTTCCCAACCAGGGGTACAAGGACCCCTGGGGGGGGTTCCAAGTACCCGGTACTTGGAATAATTTCAGATTAAAAAATAGGATAAAACTGAATTGTAGTTTTGATTATTAAGCTCAAAGAAAAAGCAATTTAAAGCATCTTACTGTAAAGAGTGAGAATTTGAGAGTATTATGTGTCTTTTAACTGATAAATAGGAGTTTGAGTCATTCACTTTCTAAATAATCAAAAACCATCGAGGCAGGGGGTACTCGGAGTATGAATGAAAGACCCAAGGCACGAGACAAAAAAGGTTGGGAACCACTGCCTTAACCTAATCAGTAATATCCTGTGGGTGCTGTGGTGCACCCACCCAAATCTTTTAGCACCCAGGTGAGGTTGCCCTGATCACAAAATGAGTAAATAGATAAAACCTGTATATCACAATATATCCATCTCTTTTGTGCTCTGCTCATGTCCAAGCCTGGGTCAGTCAATTACATCAATATAAATACAGCGGCAGTTCTAACATATTGCCTGTATAGTTCAATAAAGAGGGAGGCCAGCTCATAAGCAGAAGGTTGTGGGATTCTCTGTGTTTTCCGGTGGGTCAGTAGTTTAACTGGACACCCACTGGGAAAACCATAAATCAGCGCCTATGCCTCATAATACTGTTGAGGATTTCGTTAAATCCCATTTGACATTCTCAGTCAAATATGATTACTTCCATCCTTCCAACATGTAAAATCATGTGTGAACAGTGAGTGGCACGTCCGCTCCACAGTGATTGCTTTATGATCGCTGTTAAAATGGCCACTTAATGACGCTTTGACAGAGGTTGTTCTTTAATATTCTGCTGAGACGATCCTATTACAGCAGCACCATACATCACCACAGCTCTGTTATGACAATCTGTGAGAGGGGACAGCCACCAGTCGTGACTCTGACATTAACATGGCTGACCCTCTGTCCATTTATCTTTATTACTACAAGGGCCCACAGCGTTTCTGCAGGGCATCAGCACCTTTCAGGGACACTCGGTGACACTTGTTCCTCACACTCAGGAAACACTTGTGAACAATAGTGAAGGATGTGGGAAATGGCTTCACTCTGCCCCAGCTGTGGCTATAGGACCGGCAACTCTGATTGCACAGTTTGTGCTCATTACTAAAAGAGTTTGGAAGTGTTAAAATAAAGTAGAATAGAGGAATATCTGGTAAGTAATTTTGTAACCAAGTTCTCTAATGTTGAAACACAGCTATCTTTTTCATTAAAAGACTGCACAGGGGCTGCACAGTAGGAGGACAGAATGCAATATGTGATAACTGTCTTTAATATTGAAGGAATTAGAAAACATTTCAACACATGATGTTTCATTCAATTTAAAGAAGTCATTAGCAATTAGTCTTATCATCAAATTGTGTCAAAACAAGAATAGAAAAAGTACTAAACCAGGGAAAAAACAATGCTAAAATGGAACTCATTTAGAAAAGAATTGTAATGCAGAAAATGTGGGGAAAAAAACAGCCAGAGGAAAGATTCTTCAGTGATTCTGCGATATGTTGTGACTTCTTGCAATATGGAAATGACATTGCCATATTGTGATAACATTCATATTGGTGTCACATCCTTACTGTTCATATTTATTATTCATGTTAAAATGTTAAACTTGAGGAAACTACCTGTGTTTTGTCTTGTATCAGGGTGATCGTGGGGAGGCTGACAGCACCACGAGAATAACAGTTGTTTAGCCACATCTGTTCCTCAGAATGCTGTCTGCTTCCTGTGAACTTTCTCTATTTCCAATCAAACACTCAACGTCAGCATCACTTTGAGAGGGAAACTTACAGTTTTTAACCAACTTTTTTCTTGCACAATTTTGGTGGCAATCCCAAAAGGGAAAAGATACTTATGAACAACAAATGTAATGTTTTTTACATTCATATTCTTAACTATATCAAGAAGCTCCTGCCTCCTCCACAGTCTTCCACTATGCATGTTACTTGACTCTGTGAAAGAGATTAAATTTGAAATCATAAGCTTTACCTCAGACAGTATTAAACACTTTGAAAATATGGTCCTTGGCCATGCAGCGAGGCACACACACAGCAGACAAAAGCCGCCGGGAGCCACATTTACTAAACCTAATCCTTACCCTGAGTCTGCTATCCTAGTGCAGTGCCAAAATCACATAAAAAACCCTGGCAGACCGACCCTCCTCATCCGGACTTCAGCCTGTCCTTTCAACAGTCTCAAAACCAGGTTCCAATCATTGAGCTAATCCCTACACTTTCTGGTGCTGTGCTAATCCCCTAATGATGAATGCCGTTTTGAGGCTATAAGGGTGCTCGGTGATGCTTGGGATAGAGGCGGATGATTCGTCCGTTAGCGCAGACTGGCACAGCACGTGTACCCAGGAGATAAGACAACAGAAGCCTGGGACTAATCAATGGCCACACCGCGGTCAGCACTGGACCAGGAGACACCTCCTGTCAATCAATGAGGTGTCCTTCACTCCTGATCTACATCATCTGCTGGTTAGTTGGGATTTGCCTCAGGCTGGTTTTGTCAATATCTCTGGTGTTGTACATATTATCAGGAATAACAGGGTAGTGTTCCATTGATGATAACTTTCAAAAGTTTTTTGTTTATTCTCATGGGGGAGAGTTGTGTGTCATTGAAATAAATATATTTAAACCAAGAGTCTACAAGCTTTTCTTACAATGTGAGCTAGGTAACAAAAATGACAGGGGGCTACTTATGCTTTGAACACACTTTTAGAACTGTGTGACTTAGGTCATGTTTATCCTGGAGAGCTATTAATCATAATGATATTTCAACACAATGACATGAGTTTGCTCTTGGTATTTACCTAAATGTTGCAAATGTGTGCTTAACATATTCGCAATTAAAAGAAAATGCATATAAAATGTGACTTATCAAGCTTCTTGAAAAAGCTCGTGGTAGCTCCAGAACTACTGGATGGAGATCCCAGATACAGTACAAAAATGAAAACATGTAGTTGGCATGTAATCTTACATGTTACAAACTGTACATAGAACACTTTGTCTGGTTATGGTTAGGGCCAGGAAATAGGGAAAATGGGGTTACAATTATCAAATGGTAATTTGGGTGAGGTTTATTTAGCACTGAATATACAGTAATTAAACTTGTCAAACAACCAACCATTATTTTATCTTTCACACCAAGCACATAAACCATTTTTTTGTTTTTGTTTTGAAGCCGACAAATTAAATGTTAAGCAGTGGAAGACTCTGAGCAAATGTTCCTTGAGAAACACATGGCTTTGATATTTATTTTTATAATTCCTTTCACTTTTATTTTTGACTATTATTTTAGTCTATTATTTTGATTTTCGGCCCACTGGACGTTATTGGCAACATTCTGTGCACTGATTTGCAGATGTACGCTGTCCCTGCCTGTTAAGTGACTGGTGCGGTGTAGCAGCCGCTGATGAATGAGAAAAGGACGGTGAACTAATGTTGTCAAGACCAAGACACCACTGACCCTTCATATCAATAACTGTAGTGTGGCCTTCCATCACTACACGGCAGACAGCAGCGGTGCTTCAGGGGGAAACCCATGCACCAGTCGAAAGAGAAACAGCTCTGGATGTGAGGAGAGGCGTCACCATGGCAACAAGGGCGTGCGCCGGTCCCACAGGAGCAGCCGATTGGACGAGGAGGTGGAGTTTACGGAGGTAGTGGCAGCGACAAAGACACGGGGGCAAAAGAAAATCTGAAAATGAGGCTAATGATGTAACCATGGCAACAGCCATGGCTTCAGATCAGAACAGCAGCAAATCGGCTTCATTAACTTTAGCCTTCACAATAGTGTCGGCCACGTGGATCAAACAGGGATCAGAATGAATGCAGGCGAGAGTATAAATTATCCAATTGATATTACGATTGACGATAATTACTTTGAACGGCCACAAAAGGAAACGGTCTTCAGTCATGAAAAATGTGACCTAGTTGTTTGGTGTTTTTTTTTTTTCTGAAGCAACTTTCTATGGCCCTAACACACATTGGCGCTATCCTACCAAAGATATATTTATGTGCCCCTACTCAAGAGATGATAAATGAGGACCACTGTCATAGAAATTAATTCAGAAGTCAGAATAATATTTTATCCTTGGAATGGTCACAATTCATCAAAATAGCATCCAAGAATTAATGCCATGTGACTGGAACCATACGGTTTTCCCCTAGTGTAGGCTGGATGGTGGACTCTCTATAAGGGCTACTGCACATTCTTCACAGAGACACATAATAATAAATACTCCACTTAAGCTATTGAGCCCATCTGGATTCATAAAGGGTTTAAAAATGTATAATGCTTGCTTAAAACTGCTAAAATACTAACCATCAATGACTAACGTGTGGATTCAGACAGCGATGGGACTCTACATCTTTTGAAGTATTTCTTACATTTAAAATTGGCATCAATAGTTGAAGGTCTATACAGCCATGTTACTAGAGGACACAAAAGTTGTAACAAGGTGTCAAAACAAGAACCAATTAACACTAACTTAACTGGAACCTCTATAAGCCTGGACAGCTCCCTCGTGTAGCTCATTAGTTGGTGACCTTAATTTAGCCCACATGTAATTTATTTTCACAAGTTGTTTGGACATTTTCATCAAACAAGCTGCATTTTACCATGGAAACAGCTCGATCCCAGCTCTCACAAGTGTGTACTGCTGTTGTGTCCTTGGATCAGACACTGTATCCACCTTGCCTATCATGTGCATGTTCACTGGTCTATGAACTGCGTGTGTTTAAATTGGTGAGTGTAGAAAAGTGCTACTGTAAATGGGAGCATTTGTCATTTGATAAATAAAGCATGCTACCTTTATACAGCCTTTACCCCTGAATTAAGAGATAACTCCGTTTAAGCCTTAAATAGGGGGTATTATGCTTTTTGCAGTTATTTAGTAATAATCTCAATCACATCTTGATCATTATCGTCTAAATTTTAATTCTCGGCAGGTGCCTTAGGGGTAGAAGAATTGACAATAAAGATGATTGAGTGGAGTTGATTGCTTTCCATGAGCTGCAGCGGTGCTAAAACAATAGCCACCAGGGAAGATTTAAAATTTACTAATTAATTACTATTAACTAGCTATGTTTGTGATGAATGAACAGCACTGGTAAAAAGTTCTTGCATAATACATAATCTCCCTTGAGTTTTTGAGGTCATGGCTGAGGACTATGAAAGTGACAAAAAAAAAAAAAGGGATGATGTATTTATCAAATTTCAATTTAATTTTAGTACCCTACTGCAGTGGTTCCCACCTTTTTTGCCTTGCGTACACAGTGGGCCTTTCATTTATTCTATGAGTACCCACTGCCTCGATGGTTTTGTTGATTACAAATGACAGATGAACTGCCACCTTATCATGATGGGGGAGTTTGAGCACCCGAATGATCCAAGGAGCTATGTTGTCTGGAGAATTATGCTCCTGGAAGGGTCTCCCATGGCAAACAGGTCCTAGGTGACGGGTCAGACAAAGGGCAGTTCAGAAAACCCCTATGACAATTGAAAAACCAAGGATTGTGAGGTCGACCGGTATGGCGCACAGGCGCAGCCGGGGCCCCACCCTGGAGCCAGGCCTGGGGTTGGGACTCGAACACAAGCACCTGGTGGTCGAGCCTTTGGCCACGGGCCGCTGTTTCGGCCTATGGACGTGATTGGGAAGAACGGGCATGATTGGGAAGAACGGGCGTGATTGGGAAGAACGGCCTCCCTGATCTGAACCCGAGCGGTGTTCAGTTATTGGACTTCTGTGCTACCCCCAGTCTGTCCATAATGAACACCATGTTCGGGCACAAGGGTGTCCATATGTGCACGTGGTGCCAGGACACCCTAGGCCGAAAGTCGATGATCGACTTTGTAATTGTGTCATCTGATCTCCAGCCGCATGTTTCGGACACTCAGGTGAAGAGAGGGGCTGAGCTGTCAACTGATCACCAGCGGCAATCCCCGAAACCCGGTGGTGGAGGCCGGAAGTAAGGGATGCCATCAAGCTGAAGGAGTTATACCTGGCCTTGTTGGCTTGTAGGACTCCTGAGGTAGCTGACAGGTACCGGGAGGCTAAGCGCACTGCAGCTTGTGTGGTCGCAGAGGCAAAAACTCAGGTCTGGGAGGAGTTTGGAGAGTCCATGGAGGAGGACTATCGGTCGGTTAGAAAGCTCCTCGGTGGCAAGGCTCCGGGAGTGGATGAAATCCGTCCTGAGTACCTTAAGTCTCTGCATGTTGTAGGACTGTCTTGGCTGACACGTCTCTGCAACATCGCGTGGCGGTTGGGGACAGTGCCTCTGGATTGGCAGACCGGGGTACCGGAGAGGAGAATCCGTACGATACTTGCACCTCGGATTCAGGAGGAGCAGTGTGGTTTTCGTCCCAGTCGCAGCACACTGGACCCTCCATCAGGTGCTTGAAGGTTCATGGGAGTTCGCCCAACCAGTCCACATGTGTTTTTTGGACCTGGAGAAAGTGTTCAACCGTGTCTCTCGTGGTGTTCTTTGGGGGGTGCTAAGGACCGCCTGTTCCCTGTACTACCGCAGCAGGAGCATGGTTTGCATTGCCAGCAGTAAGTCAGACCTGTTTCCGGTGCATTAGAGATAGGGTGAGGAGCTCAGTCACTCGGGAGGAGCTCTGAACAGAGCCGCTACTCCTTCATGTCGAAGGAGCCAGCTGAGGTGGCTCGGGCATCTGTTACGGATGCCTTCTGGTCGCCTCCGCCAGGAGGTGTTCCAGGCACGTCCCACTGGGAGGAAGCCCCGGGGAAGACCCAGGACACGCTGGAAAGACAATGTCTTTAGGCTGGCCTGGGAACGCCTTGGGATCCCCCAGGAAGAGCTGGAGGAGCTGTGCATGGATCGGGAAGTCTGGGCATCTCTGCTCAGACTGTTGCCTCCGCGACCCGACTCTGGATGAAGTGGAAGAAAATGGATGGATGGATGGATTGATGACTAAAACTCCTAATTATCAGTAAAAAAGACAACTAAATACACTGAAACTCTCAGTTAAGCTTTTATTTGACTATAATAATCAAAAGTACAATTTGTTATTTTGTTTATCTATTTTTTTCTGAAATTAATCCAAGAACTCCCTGCTAACCTCTCATGTACCCCTAGGGGTTCCCGTACCCCTGGTTGGGAAACACTGCCCTACTGTATACAAAAAAACTTGTTTGTTTATGTCTTCATAACTGACTTTCTCACTTGTTTTTATATTACATCATTTTATGGGTTGGTTTATCTTGTAGAAAATGTGTCTACAGGTGCTACTGCCACATTATGATTGCCTTTAAAGTCAACCAACGTTTTAAAGCCCTGTAAGTATGGATTGAGTCCTCGACACTGCACTAATGGGCTGCCGTATGGAGCACTGGAGACACTACTCTTCATACATCAGTGGGAGACAAGTGAAATCACGCACAGACTGGCACTAAACACCCAAGGAAAATGAAGCCATTCTCCCATTTGAATGAGGCCCTATCTCTCCCATCACTGGCAGCAGACACACAACTGTACTGCGCTAATTGTGTCTGTGTTAAATGCCCCAATAAAAAGGCGCATAGCCACATTATAAAGCCTGATTATCTGCACAACCCAATAGAGCCACAACGAACAAACTTTGCATTCATAAAGGTCCCAACAGCTCCCGCACAGACGTGATAACGCAGACAACCAAGCAGTATGCAAAATGTCCAAATGTACATAGAATACACAACTGTCACAAAATGTAAACACAAAATCATGAAAAGCGTGCTATATAGCTGAGTAATTAATGTTTTAGATCATATTTTGATGACTATGAAAGCTAACCATGACACAGGCACTTATTTGTATCTTATATCTTTTGCCATGGCTTCAAATATCCTAAACATGTCATCAAAATGTTAGGTTGCAGGTGCCAGCTCAATTGTTAGGTATAACGAGACAAATAAAGCACCATTTTCCATTGATTAAGCACTCACTCTCACACCAGGCCAAGACCCGCGCTGCCCTTTTCATTGGACCACGGAAAACTGTCCGGCTAAAGATTATCGTAACTAATAGCTTCTGGGTGAATTTGCTTTGTAAGTGTTCTCTCAGTCAGCAGAAGGTTTGCCAAACAAGCTGGCAGCTCCAGATAATATGCAGTCCTTTTAATGTATTATCCTGAAGCAATTAGTTTTCCTACAGCAACAGAAGACAAGAATTAGGACACTGAATAATAAATAACATGTTTTGTTTTGTTTTTTGCCAAGTTGGTTGTTTTCACCTGCCTTAGTTGTTTTGCAAATGGGGATTGGAAGCTTTGTAGACTGACACTGCAAGAATATATAACTTGCAGAGTCAATATCACTATAATTAAGGATATTTGACCATAGTTTGAGTGATGAACTTATTAGGTCAACGTTGAGTTCAAGTTTACAACTGTGAGATGGGGCCGGCGGGGGTTGGTACGTCGCCATTTACAAGGGTCTCATTAAACATCCCTCATTATAGATCTCTACTGAAACAGAAGTTTCAGAGCACCACAGTTATTTTTAGACAAACCACCAGAGACTTTTATTGACATCAAGCGCCTCTCACAGTTCAACCCAATGACAGAGTGTGAAGGGTAGAGCATCACTCTGGGTGCCTGTAATTACATGGTGTTTTGCAATTTCACTTTTCAGGCCCAACCTTTGTGTAAGATTATAGAAAACAAGTGCCGGACCACTCCTTCAGCAGGGGAGTGATGAAAGCCCTGTGTGGTTTTCGGAGTCTGGGCGGGTGATGTTCACTTTTACAGAAGAGAATGCCAACAAAACAATCTGAAAACTCCCGTCAAGTCACACTTCCTTCTGAAAGTCCAATCAAAGGTCACAACAACTGGTGCAAAATGTATCAAGCTGGTAAAGCTGGAGTAAAGGTGAGCTTTCATATGTGTACAGGGCTATGGCAGCTTAAAGCCATACAACATAACATTTCACCCAATAGATTAAAAATACAACAAATACAAGTCTTTAATGTCATTACATTTGTTTTAATATTCTGCTGTCCTTATTCTTACAGTTTGCCCGCTTTGGGATCATCAAAACCAAAAGTTAGGATTCATCAACTCCCTGTAACACATGTTTACAATGACGCCACATCTTTAGCCAAAAGGCATAAACAGCTGCTAATGATTAAAGCATGAAAACAGTAACAGAAGAGCTACAGCCAGCAGCCACATGGGCACATTTAACTCCGAATCAGAAACTAGACTCCTCAGTCAGTGCTTTCCTCTGTTCAGGCTGTGCCTATTGACATGCTAATCCAGGTCTGCCAGCTGAACAGCTTGAATCAAGTGAACACCATCTCCCAGGGTCCCGGCTTTGGAAGGCTGCCTTCAGGGTCGGCACGGATTCATTAAAGGCGGAAGGTCAGGATTTAGTGATGTGGTTCATCACATAGGAGTGAATTTACAAAAGTGGTCAAGATGAAGTGTTCCATAATGACTAGGCTAAACGATATTGGAAAAGAAGAATGCAATATTTGATGGCTGTTTTGAATATTACAATGGCAACATTATTGCTTTATTTGACTAAATCATTTTAGTAAATCATGTCTAGGGCAGGGCTATATCGTATCATATATCGATATTGGGGTTTTGGATATCGTCGTCATTTTTCATATCATTGTGTGATTAGCATGTGACTCAGCTGATTTTGACTGAAGTCTGGACCAGCGGCAGACAGAGGTCACAGCTCAGCTCCACTCAGAGCAGCATAAACACTGACTGTGGAGGCTTTAGGGGCAGCTGCTTAAAACGTGAAATGAATTGAAGGATGTATGTTGCTTGAGTAGATCATATTTGCAAGGAAATTAGCATAGAGCTAAAAGACAAAAAAAAAAGAAAAAATTCCCAATCGGCGGAAAGCTGGGATTTTGAAATATTTTATCCATCAATTATATCATCAAATATATCGTTCTTGTGATATTTCATTCTTATATCGCAATATCGGTTTTAGGGCATATTGCCCCG
>OMNZ01031600.1:2170-19650 GCA_900303255.1 Lesueurigobius sanzi
CACACACACGCACAAACACACACACACACGCACAAACACACACACACACACACACACACACACATGCATCAGCTATACATACAAATGCTCTATAGTCAGAAGAAGAGGGAAAAAAAACAATCTCACTGTTACATTACGAAAGCATTCCTGTAGCACATATATATTCAAAGGAAATGTGCAGGAGTTCATTAGCAGATTGGATGCAAACGTTTATGCCGTATATCAGAGCGTGAGGCTGAGACTAAAATCAACAACTTCAAAAGGAAATGCAAGATTTGTCGCATCGCAAAAAGCTGCTGCTCTCATATTCTCAAATCTCAAAATATAAACCTTGACGAGTCGTTAGATTTAAGACGATTTGACCCTATATTTGAGTAATCCTGTCTTGTCTGCCAATGGAATCAGATTTCCTCCCGTAAAATAAGACTATATCTATCATCTATATTTTATGCGCAATAATCAAGGTCAATTATTCTTATTTGAAGAAAATGTAGCCACTTTTATATTAATTTTTCCGGTGTGGGGTCTTAAAAAGCAGAAAGCCTTATAACCCTGTATTAGACCTCTGTAAATACAGTGTTCTGAAATGCATTCTTGTTTCTTGTCTAAATTTGGCAGTTCAGAAAAGGTAATTCATCCATATTTATTTGTTTAAAATTCAGGCTGACTTGTCCTTATTCTCTGTATTGAAATGTTATGCTAAGAAAAGCCTGCCCACTGGGGAACACTCGGAAAATGAATCAGGATCCATGTGAATTTATCATTTATTTATTCAGCTTCGCGAGAGGAAACGTTACTAATGCTTTGACGGGTTAAGCTTGATAGTTTGGTTAAGAAAAATGTCTGCACATCTGTTTGGTAAATAGAAGGAAATATAGAGAATGAAGTATTTGGTTTTGCTGCTACAGTTTGAGTTCAAGAGGAGAGAGATGATTTATGATGAGAGGCAGAAAAGACAATTATTACCTTATCAAACCTATAAATTGTGAATACATTGATTTATATTTAAGTCTACAGTGATGGAGAACTGATTAGTCATCAAACATTTTTTTTATTTTTTGGGTGTGGAGTGGCTTTGTCCTTTCAAATGTTTACTCTCTGAAGCAGTTCAGAAATAGGTTGCGTTCATGTTATACGATTCTATTTTAGTTGGAGGGCGGGTGTCACTATAACTCTAGAGAAATCGTTTTTGATAGAAATGTCCAACTATAAAATTTACAAAATGTTGTACTTGATCAGTCTTTGGTAGTGATTGGATTCAATTAAATTAAATGTATTTTGTATAGCCCAAAACCACAACAAAGTCGCCTCGCAGGGCTTCACACGAAAA
This sequence comes from Lesueurigobius sanzi, assembly GCA_900303255.1. Lineage (NCBI taxonomy): Eukaryota > Metazoa > Chordata > Actinopteri > Gobiiformes > Gobiidae > Lesueurigobius > Lesueurigobius sanzi. The sequence goes on from OMNZ01031600.1 coordinate 3,501, forward strand.
AGAAAGACATTTAGTGAATATTAATTGCACTGGGGCAACCCCTGTCCTTAGACCCTCCTTCTCAGCAAGAAAAAACTCAAAAACCCATTGGGGAGGTCCGCATGAAGGGGGGGATCCTCTCCCAAGGACGGACAGGCTGGATTCACAAACCTGCCATATTATTCTTATGGCTCAAAGTCTTTTCTACTGGCCAATATCATGTTCTTGAATATTGTCTCCACCTTTGTACACCTTTATGAGAAAATAATTAGATCTTAGTTCATAGTGCTGACAGAGAAGACATTGAACTTTGTCACAGTATTCATTTCATGTGGATTGGCCCAGGATTTACAGAGAAATTAGCTATAAACTAAGATTAGAAATCTGCATTTTGATTTCAATTTCAGCTGCCCTCCACCTCAGTTTTAATCTCAAGAATCTTCTTTAGAATATTGGGATGCCACATGAACGCAACCTATTGTATGAGATCAAGAGTAATAAGTTGGACCAAATTAATTCAGTTTCTCCAATCAGTCATTGTCATTCACATCACTAAACCTCTCTCTTGTTTTCGCTTTACAAACCTGTCATGTGTTTGTCCTGCCCCTCAGATGTCGGCGATCGAGAACATGGCGGAGAAGCTGGAGACGTTCGGTTCCCTGAAGCCCGACACCGGTGACCTGCTGCGCTCGGTGCCCTCCATGTTCGACTTCAGAGCCCCGCCCACCGCCCTGCCCGAGACCCTACTGCGCAAGGGCAAGGAGCGCTACACCTGCAGGTAACAGCCAAGCACCCAAACCGCCAACCAACACCCGCTCTGGACAGCAACATAGCCCACCTAACATTGAAGAAATATGTTTATCACTGAGGACATTATAGACCCTTTCATTGTTTGTAAACACTTTGGGCTTAGCTGGAGGTGGGAAGCTAGATCTGTATCCTTTTCCATTGTAGCTGTTGTCATAGTAACGATAAACAAATGTCTAACTGTTGTTGTAAACATCAGATAAAACCTTATTTTATCATCTCAAATGTGGTTCCTCTTGTTCTTGCTCCTTAAGCCACAACAGGACCACATTTTTTAGTTGTAGTTTTACACTTATGATCGCTAGTTATAGTTCAATCTTATTTCTCTTGCTCACTTCCTGCCTCCAGCTGATGTCACTGATGATGTAAGCAGCGGAAGGGCCTAATGCAACACCCATTGGACTCATTTTGCTATTTTTTTTTTTATGTGGCAATAATCAATCTTGTATTTACTGCATTTTTCAAGTAGATACAAGTTCCAACATTTTAAAGCTATTTTCCCTATATTACTTTGTCAATTCACTACACTGCCAAAACTTATATCTAAGAAAGTTACACTTTCTTAGATATTTTGACCCAGATTTGAGAATGTAAGTAAATTTATCTGCCAATGGAATAAGTCTTTTTGCACTTAGAATAAGACTAAGTTTTGTATTGAACATAAAATAATTACTGCAAATAAAAATGTGCAAATGTTTTTACTTGGCAAGTCAGACTTACTCAAATGATGGTCAAATATTCATAAATCCAGATATTTCAACTTACTAAGATATTATTTTTTGGAGTGTAGTCAATACAGGTAAATTTTTTTATTGCAATTTACTTCCTTTTTATGATGATGAAGGAAAGGGAGGGAAGAGGAAGAGGAGGAAGGGAAGAGAAGGAGGAGGACGAAGGGTAGGGCAAGGAGGAGGAAAGGGAGAAGAAGGTGAGGGAAGAGGAGCTAAGAAAGAAAAAGATCTTATTGGACCAAAAATAAGCTTAAATATCGTATTGCACTTAGAAATAAGATAACTTCTCATTATTCTTATAGAAAGAAATCTTATTCCATTGGTAGATTTCGTTTAACTTTGCAAGTCAGAGTACATTAAATACTTATAGGCCTACATAAAACATGAAGAAAATCAAGCACAAAAAGAGTTTAGTCAGAACTTGAAGCTTCTAAAATGACCGGATGCACTGCTACTTTAAAAATAATAACACATAAACTGTCTTCTAACTCTTACCAAATGTCTGTGTGCAGATATTGCGGCAAGATCTTCCCCCGTTCTGCCAACCTGACCCGCCACCTCCGCACCCACACCGGAGAGCAGCCCTACCGGTGAGTGCCCCCTACCCTACATCATTCCCTTCTAAAACCCGAACTCCCAGACGGACTCCCCGCTCGTAAGTCCTCGGCTCGTGGAGCTTTAGTGGGAGTAGAGCAGTAGTGTTCAAACTTTTGTCATTGAGGGCCACATAATTGAAGTGTATATGGTGCAGATGGCCCCTGACTGTGGTCAATGCCCTGAAACAGTAACTGAGTGCATTTAAGACATGTTTCAACTTTATTTAGGCTTAAACCATTAGCTGTCTCACTAAAATGTAAGTTAATGAGGTTTTATTTGTGTAAAAGCTGGTCTGAGGGCCGCATTTGGCCCCCGAGCCGCACTTTGGACACCCCTGCTGTAGAGGGTGTGGCTTACATATTTTTCATTCTAGACAGAACCCTCAATGAGTCAAACTAATGACCACACATTTCATAACTCAATGTTTTGATAGCATCTGCAAACCCTGCAAAAATAAATATTGTGATTAGTTTGATTGAGTTATTTAGTTTTTAGTTTAAAATTAATAATCTTTATTGTCATTGCAACAAGTACAACGGAAATTTTGTAGTCCAGTTGGTGTATTCCAAAAAAAGTCGCTCATTTAACCCAGATTATTTGATATTTTCTGACTTGTAAACGTATCTGCCAAAGGAGTAAGTACTTTGGTCTTGGTTTACAGTATTGGCAGCTTTTATTTTCCTTTTGTAAGCTACAAGCAAGATACAGCTTACCTTAGAACCAGTCAGAAGGGCCATGAAACCAGCCAAATAAGCATGATGACAGTAGATAGGCAAAGTCTATTTATTCTGATTTGACGCTGAGTAATTACAACAATGTTAGCTTTTTACCTGACATCTTTCAACGTAAGTACTTCCTTGTTCTTTAGAGGTGTCATCTGACCTCTCAACAAGTACTTCTGTTGAGGAAAAAGGCTAATATCTTTGTAATAAGTGTCTTTCAAAAAGAACCTGAATAAACATACAGTGCACAGCACAAATGAGTATACCCCTCAAAAAGGGTCATTTTAAGTTTAAACAATATCTAAATGAAAACAACATCAATCTCTTAAGTGTTGACTAAGTTAATATCACATCTGGCTTTACACCATATAGTCTTGTCAACATTTTAGACATTGATTTTGTTTTCATTGAGATATTGTTTAAAATGTAACTTTTTAAAGGGGGTGTCCTCATTTATGATCTGTCTATGTCTAATTCGAGGAGCTCGGAACAGAGCCGCTACTCCTCCATGTCGAAAGGCGCCAGCTGAGGTGGCTCGGGCATCTGTTTCGGATGCCTCCTGGTCGCCTCCCTCGAGAGGTGTTCCAGGCACATCCCTCTGGGAGGAGGCCCCGGGGAAGACCCAGGACACGCTGGAAAGACGATGTCTTTCAGCTGGCCTGGGAACGTCTTGGGATCTCCCAGGAAGAGCTGGATGAGGTGTGGGTGGATCGGGAAGTCTGGGCATCTCTGCTCAGACTGTTGCCACCGCGACCCGGCCCCGGATAAAGCAGAAGAAAATGGATGGATGGATGGATGGATACTCAAAACAAGATTTATATTCTCAAATGAAAATTACTCTAATATGGTAATTTTGTGAATAAATCTCATGGTGGTAGTATTTTTTGCACTTATTCAATGTTTTTTATTTTTTTTATTGATTTTTAATTGAAGTGCAAAAATACTTGCAAAATAACATCACTCCTGTATAAAAAGACGAGACATACTCGCTGGTCCTCACTTCTTGAAAAAGGCTTTGTTGGAGCCCATGCACGTGGAAGAAACCAGCAACATGTTTTAAAAGATTTTAATATGCACTAGCCCAGTACAATAGAAGCTTTTTAGAAAATGTAAATAGAGAATTGTAGTGTGGGAGGAGTGCCTTGGTTCTTTGTTTTTCTGCAAAAATACTTGTTCCACTGGCATATTTATATTATTTCTAGACTACTTTTTGCAGGGTTTCCATTACATTTTTGTGCCAACATTTGTCACGTTAATTGAGTTATTGGTTTATTAACATTTCCACTCATTGAGGGGCAGCGACGTCTTCAATTCCACTTCATAATTGAAAAAACTTTCTGTACAACTGAACATATGTCGTAATAATAAGACACATAACGACGAACCAGCGCGAGTCGCTAAACGCAGGCCACAAATGAACACTATACCGACGGCGTGCGTAGAACTTGGCATCAGTTTCCGTCCCTCCCCTGAGTCCTCTCTCTCTGTACATTTCCGAGGCCCAGGCGCTGCACGTGTACCAGCCCTCTCTGGCGCTCTGGCCACATTACGATTATGAGCGAACCCTGGCCGGTCCTGGCCGCCTCTGTAGTCTCTAAGCCGGTGGAATGCTGGCCACTCTTTGCAGGAGGCTGGTCGACCGCGGGGGAGAGTAACGGACCCTGCCCCAGCCCCGATAGCCCCGCTCTCCCCTTCGCTGGCACACCATTAAAGATCCGCTGTTTATTGTAATTTTTTTGTGGAGATAACCCGGAGGGGGTCGGGGGGGCTCCTGAGGGACGGCCAATCGAGCGAGCTAATTCCAGCAGAAGAAAAGATGTAATCTTCTGGTATAATTTTGCATGGAGAAACTTGGCAGCGGCCCGTGATTTTCGTCCGAATCCGTTGCGTGCTTATTTAGCGGGAGAAGAATGCACTTTTTATTGCTCTGGCCGCAGATAAGAGGCAGAGCTGTTCTACCTTAAACAAGCTCCTCCATCACGGTGCCTGGGAGTGGGACTCTGCTGGGAGGAGAGTGTGTGTGTGTGTGTGTGTGTGTGTGTGTCCAACATTATGTAGACCATTATGTTTCGTACCGAACACACAGGCGCTTTCATTGCGTTGTTCTGCTGCCAAAGCACTTAGCTGTTTGTACGGCTGCACAGTGTATGTGTCAGAGGTGAGAGCTGAGAAGTTAGTTTAGCTGCAGGTACTTTTAAATAATAGTTTATGATTGAATTTATTAGATAGGATTTTAGTGTTAACAAATCTTTTCTGTTGCATCCATGATTTATATTATTTTTTCATCATCTTCAGCAGCCATCATACCCATTTGTGTAGGTTCTGAGTCGTACAGCAGTTGTCCATTGTAGGCAAAAATTCTTCAGTCTTCATCTGTACTCTGTAGTTGAAGTGTAGGACGTTTCGATCTTAGTCCAAAGATCGTCATCAGCTACTAAATATGAATAGGCTAGATGTTCTCCTACTTTTAGCACCAAGAGAGGAGGAACTTAGAGGTTGCTCCTCCTTCTGGTTCACTCTTAAGAGGCCCACGGCGTGCTCAAGTCTTTAGTAGATGATGACGATCTTTGGACTAAGATCGAAACTTCCTACACTTCAACTACAGAGTACAGATGAAGACTGAAGAATTTTTGCCTATCATTTTTGCCTATCATACCCATGTTTATTCCCTACCCCTGCACACCTCCGGCGGCGTCTGTGCCGTACTTATAGCAAGTGAAGTGGTAAACGTGGATTTTCACACAATAACAAGAAAACTACTTATCTTGTACGAACAAGATAATTTGGTATCATGAAATAACGTGATATGTATCTTGTATGAACCTGAAATTATCTTGTACAAACGTGATACCAGCAGGAAAATAATATACGTGTGTGAACCCTCTACGCTCTATGTCCCTTCAAGGACATAGATTCCACTTAACAAAACAAGGTGAAACAACATACAAATGCTAAAGAATAACCCTTGAATCCCTTCGAGCGGCATACCGACGGCTCACTAAAGCCATGTGTCTGTTCCAGGTGTAAGTACTGTGACCGCTCCTTCAGCATCTCGTCCAACCTCCAGCGCCACATCCGCAACATCCACAACAAGGAGAAGCCCTTCAAGTGCCACCTGTGCGACCGCTGCTTCGGCCAGCAGACCAACCTGGACCGCCACCTCAAGAAGCACGAGAACGGGAACCTGTCAGGTACCCTGTTTGTCACGCTGGAACCCACCACTCCATATAATTTGAAACTTTTGCTGTATATTATTGACTCTAGCCAATAAGCAGACTATGCAGCTGCTTAAAAAATGTTGTGGGCTTCAAATATTTTTAATAATATAGCTATTAGCAAATAAATGTCCGCCTTCTTTTCTTGGTTCAAAAGTCAATAAATCAGGCTAGGAATTAGATATTGAAAAATCCACCTGAAAAAAGCATTTTGAATAGATGGCCTTTGCAATATATCATATGATTCTATGGAGAAACATTGAAGATTTGGCAATTTATTTGTTTCTCGATGAAAGCTTATATGTTAAAGAAGCTGAACCTCATGTTTCTCACGCCCCGCAGGCACAGCCATGTCCTCCCCTCAGTCTGAACTGGACAGCGGAAGCGCCATCCTGGACGACAAGGAAGACTCCTACTTCAACGAGATCCGAAACTTCATCAGCAACGCGGGACACAACCAGACCTCCCCAGAGCCCTCCGAGGAAGGGTGAGGCGCCTCCTAGTGTTTTCTTTCCTTCATTTTCTCCCATCGTTGGTCCGCAGCAACAAACATGTGTAGTCCAAAGCCCCTCATTACGGCAAATAGCAGGTAATCACACTTGTACGGAGCTGAACTCTTGCACTGTGATGACGCAGGCCCTCGGATAGACAGATACTGGGTCAGTCTTTATGGCCCATTTGGATTTCACATGGCAAACCACCCAGACAGTTTGGCTAAGTACCACACAGATGCGGGAAAATGCTGGAAAATACTAAGAACTACTATGTTAGGTCACTTGTTTTACGGCAAGGCTAACAATGGCCTTCTGTCAGCAAAAGCACTACTAATAAGCGTAAAGGTCCAGCATCACATCTTTAAATATAATGATTAATAATACCTTCGCTTCGGACTTATTTTCGCAGTATTATAAATATCCCAAGAAGCCACTATATTATTGCAAAATCGAGGTCTTCCATCAGATTTACAAACTTTTGCGAACAGAAACAGTTGCAACAGTTTTAGTCATGCTTTAGTTAACTTTTAGCCTTTTGCAACATACCGTATTGAAATAGCTTGTAAGAAATTGCAGTAATACTATCGCGGTATTTAAGAAAGCTATATTGCATTTCTACTCAATCCAGAAATGGCTTGTTGCACGATGCGGCTACGCTAGTTCCTCTGACCTGAAGTTGTCAAGTTGTCCTAATTGTAATGGAAAGTAATACGGACAGGAGACCAGGGATGATTGTAACACGGGGAGAGTTGTAACAGCACCACTTTGACCAATCAGAGTCCAGATAAGTGTTATATGATCCTATCGATCTGTAGTCCTTTCCTCCCTGATCAGGCATAGCAGATTTCAAATGGATGTGGTCATTAACAGCACTGCTACACAAAGAGAAAATTACAAGCTTACGTTGATTCATCTGTTTTTGCAAATGAACTCTTCAAGTGGATCCATGCAGATTATAGCTGCAAAAAAAACGATTTTGAGACACAGTAATTTTTTGGCTCCTACATAAATTTGTGTTGTTAAATTGGTTGACAATCTCACAAGATTTCCAAACTTTTTAAAACTATTAAAATGCATTTTCCGCCCTCTTTTTTCAGGCTTTTGCTGCTAAAATTAGCTGAACATTATAAATAGGGGGCAGGGATGGTTATAAGACATGATTAAGCAGGTGTTACAACCCACCCCGAGAGTGGGGAGAGGTACTCTTTGGTTTGACGCCTTCTCATGGTGTTTGTGTTGTGACCGTAGGAATCTTATGAGCTGCCATTTGTAGCCAATAAATGTAGGTATTTTGTGTAAAAGTCTGAGAGTCACAGCTCAAACGATCAGCGAGTTACAGCCCTCAAGCAGAAAATGTTACACTCATCCCCGGTCTCCCCTACTTGCACTCACAACTTCAACTAGCACAGCCACATCATGCAACACACCAATTGTACAGCCCTACCTTCAATTCATGAAGATCAAGATTTCCATAGCATTATTCAGTCTGTCCCCCATCACAGCAATGGTAAGCTACTGTAGTACTTTAGCCACACCTGCCCTGGGGCTTATTGGAGGAAACATGGCTGCAATTCTGCTCCGACAGCCCTCCATGACCAGCACAAATCACAAAAACATATCCACAAAGGCAACATGTATAAAGTGCCTTGCCTTTGGACACAGTATTGAAGGGTTGATGGAATGAAAACATATTTTTTTGTGAAAATGTTAAAAGATCCTACGTAAACACTATCAAAGTGTTGTCCTCCAAGTTTTGATTCCACTCCTGAGATGCTTAGGCCCACGTATTTGTTTTGAGTGCCTCTCAGTGGTGTGATGGGGGGCCAATTGTCTGATAAAGATCTACCCGACTGGAGTATGATTGTTGATGGGGTGAGAGACAGAGAGAGAGAAAAAGAGAGAGATTTAGCACATCTGGAAACAACATGTATGTGCCTACAGGAAGAGGGTAGAGGAGGAGGGGTCAGGGGGTCGCGCCGTGTTTCCTTTCAAAGTGCCTGGCTCCTGACGACTCCTGATAGATACTTTATCCCCAGCAAATTACCACGTTTGAAAGCCGTAATTAGCGAATCTGTTTTCTTAATCACCCAAGCTCTCACACTCGGGCTCTGGAGGCCTCTCTCCGGCCGCAGCTTAGCACAAACAGCACTCCGTCAAAAGCCCGACTCCCCGTCCCCACGAGACACCGGCATTATCAGCGGCAGACAGGGAGGGGAATAAATATGATATATGTGAGACGCAGACGGACTGGAGGTGCTGGACATGAGGTAATCTGCAGTTGTGCCCTTAGGCAAAGCACAATATGTTAGTGTGTGGTGGTTGGACATGCTATAGCTACGGGTTTGTGGCCAATTTTCCCCTCGTCTTGGATGTAATTCCCTGTATCTGATATTGGAGGAAAGCTGTTGTAGCATTATCGTGACAATTCCCCAATAAAGTGACCCTTAAAGTTGTGAGACATATTCATAAACTCGTCCCTGAGCAGAACTGATGTTTGAAATGTGTTAGAAAAGTTTGGAATTAGTTTGGACGCAATTAACTTTTTAAACTTTACAAACAATGAAAGTGAACAAAAAACAGGCATAGGGCCTTTAAGTGGCTACACACTAAGCTGCAAAGTCAAATGTCACAAGTTTAGCAAAATGGGATCCTGGAGAAGCTGTCCTCAGGGGGCCCAGTCATTTGATAAAATAGTTTTTCTTCAAGGAGCCACCCACCCATTCACTCACACTCATACTCCAGCGTAAACTAGAGGTAAGGCAAGTTACGGATCTTGAACACCGACAGTATGCGCTAGTGGGATCTGGGACTGTACCTAAAGGTTGCCTTCATATTGTTGAATTTGACGTCATAATTTCAGTTGGAGGGCAGTCATTGGGAGAGAGTCTCAAAATAGAAAATATGCAAATGTTAAACTTATTGTCTCTCCACACAGAAAGGCCCGTTCTGGCCCAGGATCGAAACAGGGACCTTATTTGATAGTGATTGGATTCACAAACCTGCCATATTATTCCCATGGCTGAAAGTCCTTTCTACTGGCCAACATCATGCACATGTTTTTGAATATTAAATATTGAACTTCATATGTGACGAAAGTGAACACATTGAACTTTTTGCTAGTTTTTGTTTCATGTGGATTGACCCAGAAATGACAGAGATATTAGCCATGAAACTAAAAGTCGCATCGTGACAGTTACCATAGTTACCACCAGGGAATGACCCTAACCCTAAACTATAGGCTCTTTCGAATCAAGAAATCAAGTAATTTTAACCAATAAGCTTGATTTTCAATTTTTGCTGTGCAGTTTATTTCCCATTAAGTTAAATTTGCTTGGATTCAGAATATTCAGCAATTTTGACTGTTATTTTGAAAGTTATCTGCCTATGGAACAAGTATTTTTGCACTTAAATTAAGAATTTCAAGTAAGTAAGTGCAAAAATACTTGTTCCATAACCAAAGGCTATGATAACCTACACAGACGGACATTTGTTCCATACTTTTACTTGGTACGTCAAAATTACTCAAAATAAATAAATATTCTGAATTTCAAGCAAATTAACTTATGAAGATTAGTTTTTGGGCCTCTGGTTTAGACTGAATACATACATAAAGTACTGTACCCAACCAGTTCCTCCTTTCTTAGATGTTCTGTTACACTGTGTGGTTCTTCCTGATTGCTTCTCTGCTCTATCTCTGAGGGCTTTGTGCGCGAAGTGACATTTTTCAGAGCTGACGACAGACGCCCAAAAGTATAATTAGGAAATCAGTCTTAATGCGGTTCCAGATGATTTACCAAAAGTGGGTTTCCTGTGGCGTTCGCCAGAGAGAAGCAGGGACAGATTAGGTCGTTTGGAGTCTCACTCGACGGCGAGAGAAGAATGAGTCCGTTGGCAGAGCTCCTCATAACTCTCCGCCAAATGGGCCTGTCAGCTAAATATTTTGCCTATTAGATGAATCTGAGATAGTTGGAAAATAAACAAGGCGGGAGACAGAGCACTCCGGCTAAGTGCTCCAGGAATCAGTGCGAGCTGCTGTGCCCAGACGGCCTCCGGCCACGATGACAAACGGGATTCCAGCGCCACTCTCGCTCCAGCTGCAGGGCACACATCCACGACCACTGACAAGGCAATACATAAGAGGAGTGCAGCAAGTTTGACCAACTCTCCTCAGGCAATACGATTATGATTACACATCGATAAACACTCATCTTGAGCCTTGGGTTTGACAGTTTATGCAGTTTTACTTCTGCTTGCATAAGTTTAAATGGTGGTAAATTTGCCCTAAATCCATTCATTTCAAGAAATTTGTGAGGCAAGTTTTTCACACTTAACTTAAGAAAAAGACACTCAAAATTAGATCAAATTAAATCAAATGTTAACTCCCCACAATGCCAGATTTTGTGAAATTAGTTTCTCAAATCAAAGTCAAATCGAGATGACTTTGGCAGTAATGGAATTTTTTATTTTACAAAATTGTGTACTAAAGAGTGGATAGGTAACATTTTATAATAAGGGTACATGATTCATGCATGGATTCATGTATTAATTCATGATGATTTCATAATGATTTCATGATGAATCCATGGATTACTACATCATGACTCATCAGGATTTAACTTCATGTTCTTTCATAGATGAATCCATGGATGAATTCAACAATGAACCCATGTGATGAATGCACATGGAATATTTATATATATTAATATATCATGATGCTAAGATCATGATGAATTCACCAAAATGAAAAAAGAAAAGAGTTCATTGTCAAGCAATCAATCAAAAATGTATTTGTATAGCACATTTAAAAACAACCATGTTCTTCACAATGTCTACATTATGAAATATGGAAAGAGAAAATAATAATAATTGTATATATACAGTATACACAAACCCAATACAAAGCAACAGAGCACTTAAAGCTTGGACAGTGGCCATGACATGTGCTCACTCAGTGATTGAAACCAATGAATAGAAGTATGTCTTGAGCAAGTTTTTAAATTGGTCACTTGACTCTGCAGCCCAGATTCATGCATGATTTCATGTACCTGTATTATAAAGTGTTACCGTGGATTATTCAAGGTAGTATTTTTTGCCATATACTGTAGTTCTACGAATGCTAAGAGTAAAGCAACAAAATCCCAGTTCCACTTGATCAGATCTTCAATCAGTGGCTCGCTAACCCTTTTCATACAGCATATCTCGCCAAAGTTTTTCTACATTTCTTCAAACACAGCAAATACTGATTTAAAAATAAGTTACATTTTCTTGAAATAACGTAATTTGAACTTGATGAGCAGAAGTTGAAGTACGAAGTACATGTGAAGTATGAGTAGAAGTAAGAAAAACATCATATTGGACCTAAACTAAGATTCTGTTTCCTATTCCACTTACAAAAGTAGAAAATACATTTAATTTCACTTGAAAAAGAATGAAAATCTTTCACATTCACAGATTTGTTTACTTTGCAAGTCATTCAGCGATTGATCTCATTAAGATATCTTTTTTTTTTTGCAGTGTAAGTTTGATGAGTCCATTTAGAAACTGTCCCTTTGATAGATTTTTTGTGCATCAAATGAGGACTTAAGAACATGCTTTAAGAGGAAATTATACATTTGTGTTTTTGTGTATTGAAATATTAGCTAAAAACTGGGCTCCGATTAAGCCTGAGTTCAAGACAAAACAACATGGCCACGAGGAGGCTCTCTGAATGAAGAGGGAAAAGTTGGTAGAATGTGTCCTGACCATTTCCTGTCCGCTGTGCACAGGTTGAACGGCGGCGCCTTCGAAGAGGAGAAGCCCCTGTTGTCCGGCCGCGCATCACACGACCTGGAGGACGAGGAGGCGGAGGACCTCGGCGCTGACGAAGATGAGGGGGAGGAGCCTAAAGAGCCCAGCGTGAAGCCCGACAGCCAATCGCCTCGTGGGAACCTCGGCGATGACGCGGCACAGGAGGAAATGGACTTCAGCCAGAGCGACGACTTAAACAACTGCAAAACCTCACCGCGCAGGTACGAGATAAGATTATTATTACTATTATTATACCACACTGGACAAAACAAACATCTTCAAGTCCCTTCTGAACTAGTCTATCAACAAAAAGAAAACTAAGATTAACTTCAAAATACTGCTGGTCTATTGTCCCTCAGCCTCATCTCATGGCTCCTTGTGTTGTCGTTCAGGTATAAAGAGGAAGAGGAGGAGCAGAGTGCGTTCTCGGCCTTGGAGCACATGCATCCCTTCTCTGAGCTGAGGAAGATGGAGGAGAGCGAGCTCAGCGACGGAGAGGAGGAGGACGGCTCCTTCAGCTCGCCCTCTCTCTCCGAGGCCGTCAAGCAGCCGCTCTTTAGGAAATCTAAGTCTCAGGTAAATGCACTGCACCAACCAGAGCAGAGGACAGTTCTGTTTGTGAATGGCATCTCACTCAATTGGCTATTCTTCAAAGTCAATGAAAGGCTCCACAAATGTGAAAATATTCTGTTGAATTATAATATCTTTGTAATACATACAGCACAGTGACAGTGACAGTTTGATGTACATATAACTCCATTCTATTTTTATTGTGATTCTAATACATAAGCCCAGTCCTCAAAGAGCATAGGTTTTCTCAGAGACTTTACGAGACCAACAAACACTTTCTTGTTTTTAGGCATTTTAAGTATGTTTTGGCTCTCATGCACTTAACGATTTGGCATTAAATTAAAGATTATATTTAAAGATAGGAGACTGTTGTTGATAAATGACTCTCAAATCCTTTGGACACTTTTATGAAGCTTTTATTGTGGCGGGATATGCCTTTTTCCAGATCTGAGAAGTTTAAATAATTCTCTGGCAGGATGCAAGGTCCTTAGTAATGGCTAAAGCCCGGGACAAAAGTCCATCCATCCATTTTCTTCCGCTTTATCCGGGGCCGGGTTGTGGAGGCAACAGTCTGTTCAGAGATGCCCAGACTTCCCGATCCACGGACCCTTCCTCCAGCTCTTCCTGGGGATCCCAAGGCGTTCCCAGGCCAGCTTAAAGACATCGTCTTTCCAGCGTGTCCTGGGTCTTCCCCGGGGCCTCCTCCCAGTGGGACGTGCTCAAACACCTCTTGAGGGAGGCGACCAGCAGGCATCTGAAACCTCAGCTGGCTCCTTTCGACTTGAAGGAGTAGCGGCTCTCTTCTGCGCTCCTCCCGGGTGACTGAGCTCCTCACCCTATCTCTAAGGGTGCGCCCAGCCATCCTGCGGAGGAAACTCATTCCAGCCGCTTGTATCCGCGATCTTGTCCTTTCGGTCATGACCCAAATCTCATGACCATAGGTGAGAGTAGGAACGTAGATCGAGAGCTTTGTCTTTGGACTCAGCTCCTTCTTCACCACAACAGTCCGATACAACGGCCGCATCACTGCAGACGCTGCACCGATCCGTCTGTCAATCTCACGCTCCATCCGGGACAGAAGTCTCTGATTACAAATGACCTTCACATTTCTAACCCTCTAACCCTCTGTCCTCTCTTGTGTTCTCAGGCCTACGCCATGATGCTGTCTCTGGCCGAGAAGGACTCCCTGCACTCCTCCGCCCACAGCCCGGCCTCCATGTGGCACAGCCTGGCCCGGGCCGCCGCCGAGTCCAGCGCCATCCAGTCCCTGAGCCACGTATGATGACCCCCCCGACCCGCCTTCTGTACCTTCCAGGACAGGAACACCGGGGCGCCAAGACGAAACGAAAACGGGGGGCCCCTGATTGTCTACGGAGTGACTGCTGAAAAAAAAACCACGGCCCATGTGACTGCGGACCAACACGGGGTCTACAGCCCGGACACACCTCTGAAACGAAACACCCGAACGGAACGGGACGAGCAAAAAGGGATTGTGATTATGTGTCAAAAAAATGAAGCTGAAGTAATAATAGCTGTATTTATTCTGCTGATTTTCTCTGTTTTGCACAGCACGGGCAGCTGGTGGGCATTCAGACGGATGTGCTCATGTTTTATTGTTAGTTTGTGTGTGTCTTTAAGGCAAAAGGTCTGAGTCGCGTAAAAAAAATGACCTAACATTTCAGTGGAGGTGGAAGAAACGGGACATTAAACAGTGACAATGACAAAGTTTTGACGGACTATACTGTATACATCAAAATATACAATGTGCAGGACCAACTCGCGGTGAAAAATATCGGACCCAAGTTTACACAATGACCCCCCCGGACGTTCTCAGATTCATTCTAGTTTTGGTTACCTCAAGGAAAATGGTTTGTTGAGAGGATAAACTTTTAGTCCGTCATGAGGAGTGCGCTCTGGTCCAAACATCAGTCCTTCTACATCGGTCTACAGTGAAATCTATGCTGTATAAAAACATCACAACCAAGAGATGAAAAATGTGTGTTGAATGTAAATAGGACATGCCATTGTTTCTTCCTGAATGTTTCATAATGTTTCTGGAGACTTTGTACATGAATGATTCCGGCGGAGAACAAAGTGAACTGGGCCAGTTTCCTCGTGCTGCGTCATGCTGCTGTGTCGGCACTATCATAGCACTGTCCTCCACTGCACTCCACCTGCCGCCTGCGCTATCTGTGAAACTATATAAAAGACTGTCTGTAGCGGAAGAAGGAGAAAAACATGTTTTTGTTGGTCCATTGTTTTCTTGTTTGTTTATCCAATGGGGAAATCTTTTTTTAAAACTTCTAATCCATCCTGGTCGACCAACAATACCACTGAATAGCCTGAATGCTAGTCGTTAGCTTCTCCATGCTTGTGTGTCTTTCATTTTTAGACAATCATGATTTTGTTTCCATTTTTGTTGGTGTTGTTGTTAATATTTGCTGTTGTATGTTGAGAATTGTATTTATTTCTTGGCAAACTGTAGTTTGTTTACTGAATAGCACTGCTCTTAGCCCAGGAGGAGGCCAGAGTCCTCCCTGGGCCTATCCCAGACGTCAATGGGGTTTGTAGAATACTTTGAGTGCCAGATAGTATTAAACATACAATTCACTCTTATCCTTTCTAACTGGTGACAAATAGATATGACTTAGGTTTTTCCTATAATCATTTGTAAAAATGACAAACATAAAGAATGAAAAAGCCGGTGTAATTCCTCATTCGCGCATGATTGGTCAGTAAGATCTTTTCTACGATCGTCTGCTTGTGACGTCATGTTAATTCCTTGTGCCAAACTTATCAGAAGTAAAAGACTGTTTTCATTTATTCTCCCGTTTTGAGGGAACAGATTTTTTTTTTTTTTTCATTTTGTTTATAATCAATTTTAAAACATAATCAGCAAGTTGAGGTACTTTGTTTTAATGCTTTCTACAATGTAACTGTATGCATTTCAATTCAGTACTGTGGGAGGAACAACTAAATAATAAAAGAATATGATGTGGACTTACATGTGCTTGGTTTTCTTCTGGATTAGATTTTTCTTTGTGTCTGAGCAAAATGAGCATGTATAATTTAGATCAATTTAAATTACTCAAATTCAGAATATTATTCTAAATTTGACTTGGATTATTTCTCTTGTTCCATGGTGTTTCTGACTTGTGTCAATACAATTGCTTCTTATAATTTCCAAGTGAACTTATTTGCCAATGGGGTAAGCACATTGGGCCTCATTCATGAATATTTTCTAAATA
>OMNZ01031601.1:5129-17278 GCA_900303255.1 Lesueurigobius sanzi
TATTTGGCTTTGACTGAACATTTAATTTCACAGCTCTCACTTTGCGGAAAAAATATCGGGATATATATCGTATACCGATATTCAACCTAAATACTGTATATCGGGATATGACTTTTGGTCCATATCACCCAGCCCTAACATCAGGCCTTGACTTTGTCGAGCGCTTCAGAACCTGCCGGGGCTGAGCGCTTCAGAACCTGCCGTGGCTGAGCGCTTCAGAACCTGTCGTGGCTGAGCGCTTCAGAACCTGTCGGGGCTGAGCGCTTCAGAACCTATCGGGGCTGAGCGCTTCAGAACCTGCAGGGGCTGAGCGCTTCAGAACCTGCCGGGGCTGAGCACTTCAGACCCTGCCGGGGCCAGTGACTTCAGAACCTGCCGGGGCCAGTGGCTTCAGAACCTGCCGGGGCCAGTGACTTCAGAACCTGCCGGGGCCAGTGGCTTCAGAACCTGCCGGGGCCAGTGACTTCAGCCTGGATTGTGCCTGATCTCTGTGGTGGTGCCAGGGCAGTGGGAGGAAGCTCTGATGCAAACTGCCTTGTCCTGTGGATGTTTATTCTGCTGCACTGTGGGGAGTTTCTGTAAACACACACTTTCTGATAACAGGGAGGAAACAGGGATGGGCTAAAAGTCCCAATTTAGACCCAAAAATAAAGTGAATTTCTAAAGTACCACACATCAGTATGTAAACTTGTATAGCAAAAACAAAAACTCACCTATCTCTGCCAGCTGCTCCAGGTCTGGTATTGAAGTCATATCTGTTTACACATTTATATTACATTTAAATATACTTGTAACAAAGTTATATAATGTTCTCAGGCATACAGACCACTAAAAGCTTGTATCCAAATAAGGAAACACCAGATAGGTCTATTATTAGTGACTGTCTTCAGAGAATGAAGATGAAGGAGCGTGATTATGATGGTGGCCACTTTAGTTACACTTGTTCAAAGGTGAAAGGAATGTTTTAGATGGAAAGTTACCAACACAAGAAGACTTTTATTCTAACAGACGCGTAAACAAACACAGGTGGCACTTTGAAAGAGTAGTGTTGACAACACTCACCTGGAGCAGCGATGGGAGGCGACACTCTTCAGGTGGAAAACTTCACTTCCTCAACTAGTTCATGGCGCTGGCACTGTACTGCGCATGCGCGGTACAAATCTCCTTGTGCCTCTGATGTTCTTGTACAAAAAGAATACAAGTAGCAACTTGAGTTACTCATTTTCAGTAACCTTTGGATGAGCATACAACTTTTATGAAATGACTACACGGAGGTTGAAACTACATATTCATGTGTACACAAAGTAACCCCAGTAAACGTGTAGGATTAAAAGTATCAGTGAACATTACCCAAGTTCTTTTTTCTTTTCTTCAAAATAAACGTGTTTCAGACCGTGTCATTCTGTCCAGAAAGTGACGAAAGACTGTCCCCTGCTGGACATAAGGGGAAACATATATGAGTGGATCTCAAAGGTAATATACACTTTGACCTAATAAGTTTTATTACGACACACAATTTACAATGTATCATTGGCCAATTAATCGACCCAGTTATGGATTACATTGACGTTTCACCGCAAAATCTATAGCTCCAGTCATTCAGACATGAACCATTATTTGATAAATCATAATTTGACAATTGACAGAACACACTGTTGTGTGTAATAGGTCGTGTTCACATTGTACATTTCTGTTTCAGTTGGAGGGCACGTGCCTCTCTATGGAGAGAAACCGTTTTTAAAGAAATTTCCCAAAAGTAAATGGACAAATCTTGTCCTTGTTCAGTGGCCTATTGATAATGATTGGATTCACAAACCTGCCATGTTATTCTTATGGCTGGAAGTCCTTTCTACTGGCCAACATCACACACTTCATGCTTTTGAATAGAAATCTGCATTTTGACTGTTACCATAGTTACTGCCATAGAATTTTCAGCTGCCCTCCCCCTCACTTTACAATGTTGTGATGTCACATGACGTGAACAAAACCTGTTGTGCTTTTAAATCTTGATAGTTATTACTTCTCAAATCACTATAGACATTTTTCATTCAGTCCATGGTGACCGGCTGTAAGCTACTAGTGCAGCCACAGCTGCCCTGGGACAGACTCAGCTCATCTGCCCCTCACAACCACCACACTATCCACAGTGTGGACAGTGTGTCTGGCTAAAATACACCATTACAGTTTGCAATTGAAGCCTATTCAAACTGTGACCTCTGGATCCTGATGAATGCTCAGAACAATGTTGCTGATTCATGGGAGTATCATGTCCTGGTGCTGAGTCATGGAGTGTTGGGTTTTCCTCCAGTAGAATGTATTCACTTTGTGGAGTTTTGTACTTCATCATGCACTGCAGGGTTTACGGACATTTTGTATGTAAAGCTGTCACAGCTTTGGTCATTGGACACAGGCTGCAGCGGCTGAATGATAAAATATTGTTAAAATCTAAAGGCAAGAACTAAATCTTCACAAAAGGAAAGCAGTTACTTTGATTTAAATCCCAATGACATTTAATCATTTATTTCCTTTTTAACAGTTTTTAAAGTAGTTATCTGGACTCCTGTTGTGATATTGGGCATTACAAAAATAAATTGATTGATTGACTAAGGCTATTTAGTTGAGAACCTTTAACCTCTCGTTCAGGACCTTTTTTTCATAGATTACTATTATACCACCAGTTTTTCCACACTTGTCTAATCATTGCTGTCAACATGGCAGATAATGTCCACAGCTGGAGGAGGCGACTTGATATTCAGATATTCCTTACAGTGTGCCTCTATTCACTATACTCCATACAGTCTGCACACACTGTATACTTACACAATGGTCTTTACTTTTTAATATAACAAATATATTACATGGAGACTTAGGTATTCTATAGAAGCCGGACTGTGAAATGTGTATTGTGGGTACACATTTTTTACTTTTGGCAACACTTAGACTTACACAGACATTATTGATCCACACGGGAAAATATCACAGTAGCTCAAATAATAATCTTAAAACAACAACAACAAAATAATAAAACGTGAATAAAGAATGAAATCAGAATATTTAATTGAACTGCATGATGTACTTTGCATGGTTCTTTGAATAATATTCAGTTGCTAAGTCTGTGCTGGCACACAGGGCATTTTCACCCCATGAATGAAACATTGGTCTTGATCAAAAACACACAACACTGGCACAAACCCAAGAGCGCAGAGGCAGAAACATTGAGAGTTCCAAAAATGAGACCAGGGTTTTGTGGTATTCTGAGATTATGCAAATGAGCAGAGTACACTGGGACTGTGTGACCCAAATATAGGAGCGAATAATAATGAGCTTAATCATAGGCTGTGGAGTCTGACACCGACACAAGACGCATTCCCTAAAATAT
Organism: Lesueurigobius sanzi; assembly: GCA_900303255.1. Classification (NCBI taxonomy): domain Eukaryota; kingdom Metazoa; phylum Chordata; class Actinopteri; order Gobiiformes; family Gobiidae; genus Lesueurigobius; species Lesueurigobius sanzi. The sequence goes on from OMNZ01031601.1 coordinate 8,509, forward strand.
CCACTAAATACAGACACAAGTTGATAACATTAAAAAAGAGAATTCTCTTCACAAACATGTCCAATCAAGAAAACAATCTAACTTTACCCCTAAATAACATTATATCATTATTATTGGGAAGTGTAAATAGCCAACGCTTTAGTTAATAATGTATCATCATTTATTTCAACTGTAGTGAACTATTTTTTAGGAAATTATTATGAAGGTATAATACAACAACTAAATAAACTGTTCCCATTAATTACATGTGAAAGCTGCAGCTGACACCTGTACAAACACATCAGAGCATATTATGATTAATGTGTATGATTTATCTTATTCTGACATGTTAATGTCCCTGAATGTTGATTGATTGAACTAAAATTGCTTCACATTTGCTTTTGTCAGAAAACCTTTGGGGTTTTATTGTAAACAACATTTGAAAAAGGTTCAGCTGTTCATCACATTTCTGTCTTTCCTTTGTTACTGTGTTACTGTGTTACTGTGTTACTTTGTTACTTTGTTACTGTGTTACTGTGTTACTGTGTTACTGTGTTACTTTGTGTGGCTGCTGCAATACAGCGAGTCAGGTTTCTACTTTCACCCACTGTGAGCTGACCTACCTACCCTCAAACCGGTCACTGCAGGGGTGATGTGGAATGGCCCTATAGGACCTCCAACTTGGCAAGAATAAAATTGGTTGAAAAACATCATTCCCCCGGAAAAAGGTAGATTTTATGAGCTCCTTCAGCTCTTTTACAAAGTGCCAGTCAAGAGTGTTTTACATAATCTTTCACCTGGGGGTAAGGCATAGGCCTGGTCTTTGCTGCTTTGCCTTTTCAGCTATACTTTTGTGCAGCTTGCTTTAAATGTAATGCAATATATTTTTTAATTGGCGACAAAACTTGAATGTTATGGAAGAGGATGTTATGACAGCAAAGTGACACCATGGCTTCTGCATGGATATCTATAGTACTTTCACATCACAGTAAAAAGGCCCAAAGCAGAGGTGGCACTTTAGTTGTTATAATCCAACCGACCCAAGTCTTTAAGGCTGTTTGCTTTACAAGAACTGTTTTGAGGCTGCATTCTTTTTTCCTACCTGGTGCCTGCCATTATAATTGAAATGGGCTGATGGCTGTGAGATAAAGGAACATGCTTACACAGGGCACCTCCAACATGCTGCTGCATGACAGAATATCCATTAACATAATGTGGTGTGTCAGCATAGACTGCAAGGGGGAAAATATGTTAGCCTCATAACAACTTCAGAGCTGTTACATTTTTTTGCCATGGATATTTATCCTGTTTCATTATCAATCTTCATACGCAGCCAATGGTTAGGAAAAAAAAAACAGTTGCAATGTGAATTGTTCAGAAATGACAGAGCTACGGTAATAAATGATAAATGTTGAAAAATATTCCTCAACACTTGTTTGTTACACCATATTACAGACCGCTGTGTGTGTTTGAGAACCACTGACAGTTATGGGCCAAAATGTAACGTTTTCAAAGTGTATTCTGTTCCTATCGTAGGCAAAAATTCTTCAGTCTTCATCTGTACTCTGTAGTTGAAATGTAGGACGTTTCGATCTTACTCCAAAGATCGTCATCAGCTACTGAAGGCCTGGAGCACGAAGTGGGTTCTGTTCCTATGTTTAACATTTAGCTAAAGCGGCTCAGACAGTTATGACTGGGGGACATGGGATTCATGTTGATTAGTGCTTGTTTCTATAAATAGCCACAATGGGGAAAATGTGGGAGTCAGTGGGGGTCCAACACAGAAAACCACATTCACTTGTAAACAGCAGGAGCCTCCAGACTGAGAAACACTGACCTTTTATCACATCGGTCTGGGAACCTATCCATCTACAGTCTGACACACTAACTAATAACCACTTTTAAATTTAAATCATGTCTTTATGTTTTAAGTCTAAGCTACTTAACATCTACAAGTCTATTGTAGCAGCTACAGATGAGATGCAGTTCTCTACAGAGCCCAACAAATAAAACCACAGTATTATTATTTTGTCTTTCAAGTGTGTTGTTTTCAGGCCTTCCCTCTGCAGCCAGTAGATGTCATCCTTGCAGCAGACTGTCTGACTTGATGAGTGCTTGGTCTGAGCCCGGTGCAGGACCATCAGCACCTAGACTATTGCTGCAGTATATTTATCTTTAGCCTGTGTTTAAAGGTTCACCGCATAACTTCAATAATTAGAATAAAACACAAGCATTTATTTTATTGCAGATATATTTATTTATTTTATCTCTGAAAAAATGAACAAAATGTGCCTTTGCTGTGAGCGGCGGAGATTTTGACTAAAGGCAGCCAAATATGAGATTTAAAAAGGTTTGATCCTCATCCAAATAACAAAAAATATACATTTCTGTGTCCAGCATGTCACTGAATGAACAGAATATGGCTGTATATCAGGGGTCTCCAACCTTTTTTATCTTGCAAGCTACTTTTGTGTAACAAAAATGGCAGCGAGCTACTTCAAATAAACACGTGCAGCTAGGCCTGTAGGACTGCAAAGATGATCATTTAACTCAGTAAAAGATAATTACAGTAGTGTCGTCTTTGTACTTTGATATGTTTGGAGATATTTTGCTCAGAACAACAGAAATGCATCTAAAATGTGTCTCATCAAGTGTATGTAGAAATGTAGAAAGTCTTTGGTGAGCTACTTGGAAAGGGCTGGCGAGCTACTGTTGGCTCCCGAGCTACTGGTTGGAGATCCCTGTTGTACATTCATCTGCTGTAGTGTGAGTATCTATACATTTTTTTCAATACAAAGGGGGTTGGCAATAATAAGCTTAGGCTGCCTTAGGAGCAATGACGCTGGGGGAAGTACGGTACACTGAGCCCTATCCTCTTGTTCTTATTATTGTCTAAATTATGAATTTACCTCTTAATCTGCTCAGTGCTATTCACATTGTGTCCCCCTTTCAGACCGACCCGTCGACCAGGACCCTTCCACCTGCTGCAAATCGAGGGTCTAAGGATGGATGGATTTACATTGTTTGAAGTTGTTTTTGTGATACTGGGTTAGCGGTTCCAATCCTACAGGTCCAGTGTCGTAGTGTCCTTGGGCAACACATCTCACCCACCTTGCCTCCACTGAATGAACAGTGTGAATGGGCGAGTGGTTCCTTGATGTAAAGCGCTTTGAGCCTAAAGCAGGTAGAACAGTATTGGTGTGTGTTGTGTCTGAAATGGTGATTGTAGCACACAGCAGTTTTCAGCTGTGATAAGCGTGTTATTGTTGAGGTTATTAAATGGTTGGAGAGCACCGGTGACCTCTGCCGGAGGTAATCAGTGAGAGAGTCAAACTGCGGGCCCCTCAGCGCTAGCAGCCAATTTAGCTCTGGGGCCGCGGCTCCGCATTATGCCTCTAATTGATTTTCTGTTGAAATCTCAAGGTCCTGATGACATTCCAAACCGACTCACTCGGCCCTCTCCCCGGTGTCTGCACCAGGTCTCCAGTGTTCGCCTACTGGTTTGAGCAAAACATGTGTCCTAAAATTGAGAATGGCTTCTTAATGTATAGGTCAACGAGAACATGCCATTTATGGAAGATCTTTTGTGTCATCACATTGTGAATTTTAAATGTCTTTGAATTTTACGCTTCGAATTTTTCGTCTCCAAACTTCAGTCACAAAATTTTCAGTTCAGTGTTTTACATTCAAAATGAAAAATTGTTTAAAAAAGTTATTATTTTTTAATACATTAAATACAAACGTCTAAATTCAAGTGTAATATTCAATGTAAAAAAAAAAATCAAATAGGAAAAAAATTTAAATTCCTTAAAATATTCAATGTAAAAAAAAGAATTCAAGCTCTTAAATTCAACAGTAGATATTCAGAGTGTGAAATTCGCAGTAAACTTCCTGGATATTATTCATTCACTCCACTTGGTGGTGGGAAGCTAGTATGGTAGACTGACCACCCCCAACCACTCTCACTCGACATTCATGCAGGCTGCGGGTGAAGTGTCTTGTCCAAGGACACAACGACAGCTGGGATTCAAACCCGCTCTACCATCTGCCCCACTGTCGCCAGTAACAAAAAGCAGTCACTTTTGCACTCAATGCAGACAAGTTTCTTTACATAAACAGCAAAAATATCATCTACAAATCTACTTTTGTGAAATTCTCACAGTATCGCTTGGTATTGGGTATCGGCATCGGATGCAAAAAAGCTGGTTTGGTGCATCTCAAAGTTATTGTCTCATTAACGACTTTTAATAAGATTTAGTCAAATTTTTGTCAGCAATAATATTACATTGACTAAAATTATGACAAAATATTTTAGTTGACGAACATGCGTTTCAGGCCAGTGACCTCAGTGGACCTCATTTTCTAAACTGCTGGCTGGTACAACAGTGTATCAGCCTATGCATCTCTATGCCTGTTTTATATCTATGGTCTGCACTGACTGAACCCAAGATGCTACATCTGAAAATTACATCAGAGAGAAGAACAGAGCTGTACAACATGTGACAGAGGTAATAATGTAAGAGCTGAGCTATTACTGCAATTTCTTAACAGGGTTTACTGTGTGTAGAGGCTAAATGTGCTAGCCTTTAGCGGTAGCATGCTAACGTGTTTAGCGACCTAAACACAACTCTGACAGAGGCTCTGTACAAACAGTTAAAATCACATAGAAAGGTTGTCTGTTACCTCTTTGATGTGGTCATTTAGTCTCAGGAGTGGAAAATGATTGTTGGGCTGTGTGGTAGCCTCCTGCTCTGTGTCCTGGCTGGTAAACATAGCAATGCGCTGTTTGTTTATGCAGCCCATGTGCTCTCTGGGGCTGTCTTTTTTCCTGTTAGCATTCATCACAATGACATACAAATACGGTGGTCAATCAGTTGACCTTTATTTTCCTCCTGAGTGAGTAGTGACACTGTGTTACTGATTGTTGTGGTGATGGTATTGTAGTGTGGTAATTCCATTTCAGGCCAGAAGATGGCGGCCACAACTATGTGTGACGTCACTGCCTAAGGCCCATCATTGTGGTACAAGTCACCTCTTATTAACAATAGCTTACAAAACGATGATTTACAGGGACTATGGGTGACCTTTGTTCTAACTCAACGCCTTGTACCTCAGAATCAATGACAGGAAGTTTAAATAGATCTCTTTGTCTGAACTAAAGGCTGATTTTGTTTGGAGATAAACTTAGGTCAGTGATAGCGGAAACTTCAAATCTATTAGTCAATGTCACTGCGTGTCTTACCACGTAAATATTTAATGTGTGCTGTGAGGAAGAGATAACAGTTGGATCGATGGAAACACAACACCGTAAATGCTCTTAATCTGGTAATTGCAGATCTTGACATCGTGACATCAATATGAAATATATTACTGACACAAATATGAGGAAAAAAAATGGATTGCAAGTTTTCCATAATTTTATGTTTTCGTTCAAAGAAATGGACACGCAGATCCAGCAGTTAAACCTGTGTGCCGGATACAAACTGAGATTACAAACATTTAAGTAAGAGTCCGCACAGCAGTTGGAGCTCCCAAGTTTAAAATGTCTTCTTACACCATATGTGACCACATGCCCTTCATCAGACATGAATTACTTCTTTATACAAAAATAAGACATTTTGTGTGCACAAATTGCCAAAATTGCCTATATTTTCTGTGACAAAGTTGAAATAATCGAGCCAGGTTTAAATTTATGGTTTTATTTTGTTGATATATTAATTACAAAGATTTGTTCAGAGGGGATTTTTGATATTTTGTTTAGTTATCAGTGGATGAATATATCCATCCATCCATCCAGCTGCAGCTTTCACATTTTCTTCCACTTTATCCGGGGCCGGGTCGTGGAGGCAACAGTCCGAGCAGAGATGCCCAGACTTCCCGATCCACGCACACCTCCTCCAGCTCTTCCTGGGGGATCCCAAGGCGTTCCCAGAACAGCTTAAAGACCTGGTCTTTCCAGCGTGTCCTGGGTCTTCCCGGGGGCCTTCTCCCAGTAGGACGTTCCTGGAACACTTCTCAAGGAGGACCAGGAGGCATCCGAAACAGATGCCCGAGCCACCTTAGCTGGCTCCTTTCGATGTGGAGGAGTAGCGGCTCTGTTCCGAGCTCCTCCCGGGTGACTGAGCTCCTCACCCTATCTCTAAGGGATAAATGTAAAGAAATCTCATATCAGCATGTTTTTTGAGGTTCTAAATTCAATAAATCAGGGTCTAAATTTTGTTAAATATAATCCTGGGAAGTTTGATGTCAGTAGATGCCACTAAAGTGGAGATGTTGTTGCAAGAGTTTAAGAAAATTGCATGTAGAGAAAGTGGCCTTTGAAGTTACAATTTCTGTGTAAATCTATGGAGAAACGTTGAATCAGGGCAAAAATTAAACAACTTATTGTGAAGATTTGGCAATTATGTTTTTGATATGATAAGAGATTAAACTGACACAAAATCTGAAAAAAAAGAAAAGAAAAAAAGACTTTTGCCTATATGCTTCCCCTTAATGTGCCATGCACTGAATAATGATGCTCAGCTATTGTTAGGCAAGGTGAAACTGTACCATGCATTTATTCTTTCTGCCTTTGCTGCTACACGTCCAAGGTGAGTGCAAACACTTGCACTGGCGGAGGACATGCGTGCCAGTGTGTTTTATAGCTGCCAAAGAAACACGTTTTTTTCACCTTCAACATAGGAAAAGGGCTCAGGGGACACACATGATCCCACAGCTGACATTGACTTGATTCAGAAAGTCTGAATCACATTTTCTTACATAGAAGAACAGAGTATCAGGTAAAAATCCTACCAAAGTAAAAGTATAAAAGTATTCATACGTATTGACAATTGAAAGTGTTAAATAACCAGAATTGTGCTCTTTTTTTTTTTTTTATCAAACCAAGACTAGACAGGACTAAACCAGGTATAAACCAAGGTTAAACCGGAAAAAGAGACTGAATGAGTTGGTGGTGTCATTGCTGCAGCTTTAGATTCATCGACTGAAAATAAATACCACTATTCAAAAATACTTTTACTTTCTACAGACACTGCTCTAAAATGTAGTGATGTAAAAACACAAAGTATACATGATAAACTTTACTTAAAGGTGCAGTGTGGAGTATTTGACCTTGGGTGGTTGGATGGTGCCTGTACTTTTCATCAGCATTTTTTTAGGGTGACTGCTGGGTCTTCACTGCGTCTGTAGAGATGGTTCCATCAGCAGAGGAAACCTACCAGAAACCCTTAAAACAATGGGCCTCATTCATGAAACAAACTTAGGCACAAAATTGTTCTTACGGCCGACTTAAGAATTTTTTGGCATTTGTTCTTAGCTGAAAGAGTTCTTCAAATCCTAAGATCAGTCAGGAGGACTCTTACGCACAGTAAATCTGCAGTTTTAGAAGATTATCACAGTCAAAATGGACCCAAAAGAGAGACATTCAGTTGTGCTCTTCTGTTTTGAAATGTGGTTACAATCAGAGTAATGCGGTTCTCCTGATGTGCAGGTGAACCAGCTGACTGCGGATGGAGAAAAGTGTTCACAAGCCTTTCTGGCTGCAATAACGTCATGTGTGTGCTCTATGACGCTGCCCAACCGTCAATTACTGAATATCACTGGTGGCATTAGCTGTTCAGCCACATTGATTCACTTGTCAGCGCTGTTATATACCCCTTTAACTTGATTAAGAAATGTCTAAATTAAGACATTTGTGGGTAAAGGAAAGTTTTTGTTGTAGCATTAGAAAACTATTTCTGCTGGAAAAGACAAGAAAGGTACTGCGTATACTGGAATCAACAGGCTCAATCTGCACTATTGATTAATGCCTTTCTGATCTGTTGTATATTGTGCATGAGACTTTTCTAGTTTTGTTGGCTCTGATCACTCGCAATCCCAAAAGACAATAATTAAGAGGAATGTTCAAGTGGGAGTCTCTGCCATGATGCATAAAAAAGCTCAAATTCATGGAAGCACTGATTTTAAGAATACCCTTAGCCATGTGTCATAGACCTACTGTATGTCAGGACATGAGAAGCTTTGTTCATCACCTCCATCTTGACAAACCACATGCAGTCATTGTAAAAAAAAAAAAAAAAAGGAAGCTTCAGCCTCTGCTTATCACCTCCCTGCAGCCTGCGCTCTGTCGACAATTCACCATTTGAATGACTTGGTGTCTGACCCGCGCCAAATCCCGTGACTCGGCCCGCTCATTGTGAGGAGGTGGCGCTCGCTCGTCTGCTTCTTCTGAGGATTATCAGACAGATTAACTTGGTCTTGTCTCTACATCTCGCTGGTCCGAGGAGCAGCAGGTGATGCATCCAGATGAGCAATGGCAATGTTTACAGGGTGATGATAAATCCAACATGTTCCTGACCAAAGAGCCGTTATACTGTACAGTACGAGCATCATTTCCACCTGATGAACTGCAGTCCAATACAAAGCAGTTTGGTTTATGAATGAAAAGGGGTTTTAGCAACATTTTTAGTATTTCCCTAATGCAGCGATTCTGAACATATGGATCTTTGGGATTCCTTAATTGTTCCAAAGTTTCCACGGGGGGACAAATAAACTTCACTAGTCTGGATTACTGGTAATTTTCTTTCATGTCAATACATTTCCTGGCCAGTGCGCATGAATTAACCTCTTAAGCCCTAGGCCTTTTTCTCCAAAAATCATGTCTTTACATCATAGGTGTACATGGCTAATCTTGGTGTCCACACATTTGGTAGAGCTTTGGGATGACGGTGGAAGTGAAATAAAAATAAATGATGTTGTTTGACAATAAAATGAGGTTGCCATAGGTTTGAAA
>OMNZ01031603.1:0-12694 GCA_900303255.1 Lesueurigobius sanzi
CATAAGAACTTTATTTTATAAATGCAGCATTCTCTTTGTTTTTGAGCTTATTAAAGTGCCTCCATGCTGCTTCATTTCCTGTTACTGTCCCCCTCGTCCTCCTGCCCTCTCTCTCTCTCTCTCTCTCTCCCCGCTCCCTCTTTCTCTCTCTGATTCTCTCTCTCTGTGTATGTCTGTCTCTCTCTCTGTCGCTTACTCTCCCTCTTTCTGTCTGTGTGTGTCTGTCTGTCTCTTTCTCTCTCTCTTTGTCTCCCTCTATCTCTCTCTCTGTCTGTTTCACTATCTCTCTGTGTCTCTCTTTCTCTGTGTCTCTCTCTCTGTGTCTGTCTGTCTGTCTCTCTGTTTCTCTCTCTCTGTCTTTGTCTTTCTTTCTGACTCTCTGTCTGTTTATCTCTCTCTCTGTCTCTTTCTCTCCCTCTCTCTCTCTCTGTTTCTCTCTCTCTGTGTCTGTCTATCTCTCTCTCTGTTTCTCTGTCTCTCTCTCTGTTCCTCTGTCTCCGTCTGTTTCTCTCTCTCTCTCTCTCTCAAGTGAGTGTAGCTGGCAGAGACATGCGGAGAGTAGAAAAAAAACGGCCTCCCTCTCTCTCTCTGTTTCTCTGTGTCTCTCTCTCTGTTTCTCTATCTCCGTCTGTTTCTCTCTCTCTCTCTCTCTCTCTGTCTCTCCCTCTCTCTCTTTCTCTCTCTCAAGTGAGTGTAGCTGGCAGAGACATGCGGAGAGTAGAAAAAAAACGGCCTCCCTCTCTCTCTCCTCGCTCCTCCACGGCTCGCGATCTACCGGTAGATCACGATCGACTGGTTGGGCACCCCTGGATTAGACTGTTGCTGATGCGGATTTAGCTTGGAGCTTCTCTCGCAGGCAGCAGTGGGAATGACTCTGTGACACCACGGTGAACACACTTTGAGCACAGAATGGCTCAGAACTGATCCTATGTTGAAATGTGGCCTTTAAAAATGACAGTTTTGGGCGTTAACCAGGAGTTAAAATTTACTTTCATTGGGCAACGCCTCCCCAAACTCAAGTAGACTCAAAATCTAGCTAAAACTCCTCAAGTGTGTTACCGGCCTGAGATTCAGTATGCTTCGTTATGCGTACAGTATTATATGATTGCCCATAAGTATACAGGATGTACTTTGTTGATACCTATCTAACTAAATTGTTCGTCTCTGCAAAATTTGACATCAACATGTTTTGGCAACACAGAAACAGATGAAAGCCTTGCTGCTTGTGTTTGAGCCGTACATGCAGTCAAAAAATATATCCGAGGTACACAAATATATACAGGTCCTTTATTTAGATCATGGACAAACCTACGCGTTTCAACACCAACGTGTCTTCATCAGGGCAAGCGTTTTGGCAACATTTCTTTGTGATTTCTGGACAGATTTAAATGATTTACAAACTGACAGGGAGCAAAATATGGTTCCCTGACTGCTGCCAACAGAGCAGTCGGCCCAGATCACTCCGTCCCTCTTGGAGACCTCTTGAGGCCTACTTTTGTGCCCTGATGTCAGGGTGTGGGGTACAGATATCCGTTCAGGGTGCAGAAGCGTAGTTTACATGTGTGAGTTGTATTGGTTCTTCAATGCCCTTATACAGTGCCTCTCGAAAGTACTAATACACCTTGAACTTTTGCACATTTTTGTCAGATTTATAAACATAAAGATTTTATTTAGAATTTTTTTCCTGAAAGTTCACACACAAGTAACAGACAACTGTGGAGTGAAAGAAAAATGATACATGATTGAGTTATTATTTTTAAAATAGAAAAGTGAAAAGTGGGACATGCACAAGTATTCATACAGCTTTTTTCTGAGTGCATTAAATTGCCTTTAAAACATTCCTAATGTCTGCTGAATGTTCACACCTTGCCCGAATAATTAAATAGAGGCCACCTGTGTGTAATCTACTCTCAGTTTAATTACAGCTGTTCTGTGAGGGCCTCAGAGCTATGGTTGGAGTGCATTGGTCACTAAATAACATCATGAAGGCCAAGGAGCACACCAGAGAGGTCAGGGATAAAGTTGTGGAGAAGTTTAAAGCAGCGTTAAGTTATACAAAGATTTCCCAAGATTTGAACACCTCACGGAGCACTGTTCAATCCATCATTTGGAAATGGAAAGAGTATGGCACCACTGCGAACTTACCAAGACACGGCCGTCCACCTAAACTAACAGATCGAACAAATGCAACCAAGTGCCCCAAGATGACTCTGGAGGAGCTGCGAAGTACTGCCGCTGAGCTGGGGGAATCTGTACATGGGACAACTATCAGTCGTACTCTACACAAATCTGGCCTTTATGGACGAGTGGCAAGAAGAAAGCCATTATTGAAAGGAGGCCATAAGAAATGTCGTTTGAAGTTTGCCAGAAGTCGTTTGAAGTTTGCCAGAAGTCACACAGCTACTGTGCTTTGGTCAGAAGAGACAAAAATTGAACTTTTTGCCCCAAATGCAAAACGTTATGTATGGCGCAAATCTAACACGGCTCATCGTCCTGAGTGCCCCATCCCCAGTGTCAAATATAGTGGGGGGAGCATCATGCTATGGGGCTGCTTTTCTTCAGCGGGGACTGGGAAGATTGTAAGAATAGTTGGGAAGATGGATGAAGCCAAGTACAGGGACATTTTGGAGGAAAACCTGCTAGAGTCAGCAAGAGAATTGAGGCTGGGGCGAAGATTCACCTTCGAGCAGGACAATGACCATAAACACAAAGCTAAATCTACAATGGAATGGTTTAAAACAAAACATATTCATGTGTTACAATGGCCCAGTCAAAGTCCAGACCTAAATCCAATAGAAAATCTGTGGAAAGACCTGTAAAACTGCTGTTCACAAGCGCTCTCCATCTAATTTGACAGAGCTTGAGTTGTTTTGTAAAGAGGAATGAGCTAAACTTTCAGTCTCTAGATGTGCAAATCTTGTAGAGTCATACCCCAAAAGACTTGCTGCTGTTATTGCAGCAAAAGGGGGTTCCACAAAGTATTAACTTGTGCTGTATGAATAGTTGTGCACTTTCAGTAAAAACTTCAAAATAAAATCTTTATGTTTATGGTTGTAAACACGACCAAATATGCAAAAGTTCAAGGTGTATTAGTACTTTCGAGAGGCACTTTCGAGAAGCGTAAACACATAGATCGTAACTTCACAGCAGCTGAGACTTTAGTTTGTAATGTAAGGTGTATCTACAGCTGCTCCAGTCTGCAGCTTTTTTCTCTCTCTCTCGTACTATGGCCATATAAAAAACCTGCAACTGCGTGCCGATCTAACATTAAACTTTTCATGTCAAGTAGGTGACACAAGATATCAACCTGCTGTCTCCCCTACAGTAGTAGCAACAACAACAACACAAACACAGTATTTGTAAAGTCGCTTGCATGCAGATGATTCATTCATTATCGCCACTCTTGATACGAAAGCCTCTCGAGTTGCATTGAGCGCGCCTTTGAGTGGACGTGTATTCCCAGTGGCCACAGCCCGCCGTCCCCACACAATACATCTCATTGTGAGTCGCTTGTAAGCATCTTTACCTCTGAATCCTCACCTTATTCTCGGCCTTTTGAAACGCCGTCTGAGTGGGGCTTCGAGTGAAGGATAAGGATGCTAAACAATGATAACCTTGGGCCGGGCTTTGCAAACAGCCGGTCTGCCAAGTGCACTCCAGTTCTCCAACAATACAATGGGGAGAAACGGAGAGAGAGAGAGAGAGAATATTATCAGAGTAAAGAGAAGCCACCGGTGGGGAATGAAAGTGTTTTTTAATGTCGGGATGAGTAATACTGGTGACGTTTTGTTCGGTGGAGACTGCGCTGCTCTTGTTAGGTTTACAAAAGAGGGGAGGATTAAAATGTAACCCCAGGGTGAACTGTTTTTTACAACTGTTTGGAAGAAGGCCATTCGAGGTGAGATTTTGTGTTTCAGATAAAAGCACAGTGAATATTTCATAACTACATTAATAGATAAAATGTCAAACTGGTGACTCTAAATTGTATCTCTACTTAAAGGCACTACAATTGATGTTTTTTGTTTTTGTTTCCAACAATGAAAGAGAGAGCAAAAGTTTAAACTGTTGTGTCTAAACTCAATTCCAAACATCACTGTTCTTCATTAGCTTCACAATATCGTCATCTTTTGAGAGTTTTATGCTCAAGTTTTAACACAATGTAGTTTCCAAATTCATGTCCCATGATTCTGCTCACAATTGATATTTAGATTTGCATCCATTTATTATGTAATCTGTGTTTTCTTACTTCTACATAATAGTTAAATAATGAGAGATTAATTAATGAAGGATAAAAATAGCTCATGACAGATTTTTTTTTTACAATCCTGTCCTTCAAAATGACTGAGAAAAATGATCCTTAGCAAAACCACTGATTCAAGGTCACTTTTCAGGATGGTTATACTAACAAAGACTAGCCTACAAGCTCATGGTCATGAAAAATACTTTATAATTACATAGACAGTAATACTAGTAAAACACAATCAGGTACACAGCTTTTGAAGAAAAGGACTGACACACTTTCTAGTAGTGCAGTGTAGTTGTAGTAACCCTGTGATGCAGAAAGCTCTACAATTTGGGTTTCCCTAATTTTGATGCATGATAGAAAGGACCTTGAAGTGTCCTCAGCATTTTTAAAGCTCACAATCACCGGGCTCACTCCGGACATAGTGATTATTACAGTGCCATCAATTTGTTAAATGCCATTAGCTGAAAATGACTGCTTGTATTTACAGTACGTTTTTAACACTGACTATCTTTGGCAACGTCAAAAATGAGTGGAACGTGGAAAAATATGTTTTTACCTCGACTTGGACATGGAGAGATGGTTAAGATTTGCTCACTGCACATTGGATTATTTAATCTTCATACTGTATGTTTTTGGCTGGGTGCAACACTGGACAGTTTCTCCAGCCTTTACCAGTTTACCGTTCTTCGATCAACCTACCATAAGCTTGTAAAACTGGTTAATCTTCACATCCCTATTCCAAAGTGGGTTTTTGGACCTTTTAACAATTATTCTTGAACAGTTATATGATGAACAACGCTATGAAGCGAGGGACTGTCATGGGGATCATTCTAAAAGGTACAGGGGGCCAGAGGGGATAAGTGTGGGTTATTTTTAGACTCCCAGTAGTGCACCTCACCTTTAAAGTCCTCCTCTGACCCCACTAGGCGATCATCAATGAACCACAGGCCTATAGAGCGTACAGTTTACCCCAGGCTCCACAAATGCAGGTTTTATTCTGTCCGACTTCGCTTTTGGTCTTTTCCTTGATTTCTCTTCGCAGCTTGTTCATTGCAATAATAAAATTGTAATCCTGGCATGTGCAGGTTTTATTAGCTTGTACCAGTGATTCAAACCGAGTGCTTTTGAAATCTTTTCTTCCAGATTTGTCACGATTCACGTTCTCCCTCTGAAAGTCACGCAGACTTCATTCAGCTCATGTTCGTCTTTGCCTGTAATTTTTACAAACTTTTTGAAAGTAGCTCCTTTTATTGACAGCTTACTTTTTTGGCAGCGTTTCTTTTTTGTCTGGGCATTTTATTTTTTTCAATATGCAAATTTGTAGTTTAGATGGAACAAAGCACTACTGTATCGGATTAATTTTCCTGATATACCACTGTATCAACAATATAACTAGGGACCTGCTTTGTTTGAGTGCACTTATTATGCTTATATTCTGCCAGCGAATATCTTAAAGTGGAAAAACGGCAATGCCTATAGAAATAAATAGGCTGTTTTCCTCCATGCTGTTATTATCAGGATTACCAGAAACTCAAGCAGTTTTGATGACCCAATCACAAGCTCTATTGACATGTACCCGACTAACAAGTGAATCGATATAACTTCTGTCCGTGCTCATTACATTGTCATTCCAATCTGGTAATTAGCCAAATTGTATATATAGCGTTTTTTGCGTATCGTCTACTGTTCCCAGTCCATTTTTTTGCCATTTTCGTTTAAACTAATGTACTGTAATTAGCACTTTGTGGTCTAAAACCGTGCGTACTGCCCCTCATGGTTAAAACGGTGAACTACAATTCGACTTTTTTTTTTTTTTTTCGCTGGATGTCAGTGTAAAAGTAGAACATCACAGTGATCTGATCATGCCCCAGGAGTAGGAGGGAGCCACACAGCATCAGGTGAGTCTGTCATTAGCCCTTACTGAACTGTGGAGAAGTTCACCCTCATGGTTCTCCGGGTCAGTTATAGGTTTAGCTAGGCCTAAAGCAATAACAGTGAAGTGTGAACTGTCAGAAGAAGCAGGAAGCTTTAGTAACTTTGCTAGGACATACACTGCCGCTCTAAAGTTTGGCGCCACTTTTTGATGTGTGTTTTTTTCTTTATTTTTAAAACTATATACATTATCGATTCTCACTGAAGGTATATTCAATTTATCCATGAACACATGAACTGAAAAAGATGAAGTCAAAATCGCACCTTCTGCTTTGATTACTGCTGTTCACACTTTTTCTCACTGAGCTTCACAATATAGTCACCAGAAATACTTTTCAGTTCACAGACTGTTCAAAACCATTTCAGCTCACGACCTAAAGAAGCTCAGCAGCAGGAAATGCCAAAAGAAAAAGGTGGAAAAAGAGCATTTTCTTTGTATTGAATGATCATTTTGGCAGTCCTAGAGGCCGAGTTAAACTGTTTCTTTGAAGTAAGTAGCTCGCTGCCATTTTTGTAACGCAAAAGTAGGTCACAAGCTAAAAAAAGTTGGGACCCCTGATCTAGAACATCATTTTTTTATTTTTTTATTTCCTACACTACTATTTTTATTATGATTATTTCTATTACCTGTTTTACAAACTTATTTTCTTCTTTGATTCCTTTTTGCACCCTTGCGTGATCCTATCTTAAAGGAATAGTATAGTCCCATGGCGCCAAATTTCGGAGAAGTTAGAAGCCACAAATCTCTTCCAAGTTGGCTCTGGATCTGCTACAAACCAGTCTCCATCATCTACAAAGTCCGCCATCGCAAATGATTCCATGCACTTTGCGCGTAGCATGTTGTTGTTCTGTTGCCGGAAGTGAGTGGAAGGAGGTATTACTGCGCGGAGGCCGAAGCACTCCTTAAACTATAGTGCCCCTTTTTTCCGCTTAGAAAATTTACTTTTGATTTAATTTTGTGTAACTATACTTTGAACGTGTAACTACTGACATAACCCTATTTAAATAGGGGAAACTTGGAAGAGATTTGTGGCTCCTAACTTCTCCGAAATTTGGCGCCATGGGACTATACATCAGAGGCAAAATGCTAACAACATCTTTAACTTAACTTACTATATGGCAGTGGTTTCATCTGAATATTCAATGAGTCCTTCTAACTTATTGGAACTATTTTATGAACATTTTTGTGACATTATAACTTTTTTGCTTTTGTAGACATCAAACCCATCCCACAGTTGATCAGAACTGCTAACAGCTGTCTGATGGTGTGTGTGTGTGACAATTTTAGCAACGTGCATTATTTGCAATAGCGCGTCGCTGCGTGTTCCTATCGCTGTTTAATGTGGAAGCATGTGTTGGCATTGATGTGCTCACTTATGGACTCCTTTGTACTACCAGGCTAATTACTGTGAATCAATACACATGTACTGTTCCAAATGTCTCGCTGCAAAACAATTTGTCACAATTACACCCAGGGAGACTCATAGAAACAGCTCACTAACCTCTTAATGTCCTCTGCTCCCTCCGCCGCATGCCATTTTGCTCGCTCCCAAGATTAGCTTGACTTCATCGTTTCTGTGTAAATTTAGTGAAGGTTTAGGCAAACAATTTGTTTTAGTCTGGATTGAATCAACTTTATATTTAAATTATTGTATTCAAATGGTATTGTCTGCTTCATGGCGCTTCTCCCACGTGAACAAAACACAGACCTGTTTGTTTGAAATTATATGAGGCTCTTTCGAAATGTGTCACTGAAGTTCACCTTTTGTTAGTCGGTCAACAAGAATATCTGGAGATTTTGGTCTTCACAAACTTTTAATTGAAGGCCAAGATTCTTCAGTCTTCATCTGTACTCTGTAGCTGAAGTGTCGGACGTTTCGATCTTACTCCAAAGATCTTCCTCAGCGAATAAAGACTTAAACACATTCGTGGGTCTCTTAAGAGTAAACCAGAAGGAGGACTTAACCTCTAAGTCCCTCCTCTCTTGGTACTAAAGGTTGGAAAACATCTTAGCCTATTCATACTTAATAGGGCTCGTTGCCTCTCTATTGTCTCACTAAGGTTATTGACACTTCCCTATGGCCCTGCTCCGCCCAGTAGTCCAGTAGTCAATTAAAAGTAGTATTACTAAAAGTAGTACTTTTCATTGAGTTTTTGTCTACAAAAATACTACTTTGGCCAAACCTGACTACAGAAAAAGAATGTAATATTTGGTAAAGAAGATTATATTAGAGATGAGGCACTCCAGCTGCTTCTCTCTTTATCGATACCAGTAAGTTTGATTTTAAGGAGACAAATCATGCAAAATCAACGTTTTGAGCACCATGTTAAAATGTCGTGCCCTCGTCAAAAACAGACCACACGGTTTTGCGTTAATCCAAAGTGAACAGCACTTTGTTTGTTTGTTCCTGGTTCTTCTAAGGTTTCAGCACTTCAACCTGTACTTCCTGGTTATATTGCGTTATTGTCAGGGCTGGACTGGCAGAAAAAATCGGCCCGGGACTTTTTGCTGAAGACTGGCCCTCCATATGTTACGGGTTAGAGACTAACAGTAGCCTGTGAAATGTGCTCCTCTGCTTGTTGAAAGTTATTATCTGGGAACCATGACTGAAGACAGCAGGTTATCGCAGGGGTATAAAAAGCATCAGCCAACCCTAGTGGAGAAACCGTGTAACTGCATCCTCCATACACTGTTCACTAATTTGCCCAAGTGCGGGCTGGAGAGAGAGTGGGCTGATCTGAACCAGCGCTGGCCGCTGGAAATAAACACGTAACTTTGGCACAACTACCAACTTAGTTGTGTGTCTTTTTGCTGCTCTTGCTCATCGTATTTTTGTGTTAATTACAGTTGTGGGCCGTCGAAGTACTAATGTTTAGCTAACCAACACATGCAGCGACATGGCCCAGGCTGACAACAGCCCCCCGCAGCCACGCACTGTGTGGACGTGTCCTCCAACTAGGGCCAAATGGCAAAATCTGACAATTTTAGTCAGTAGGGAAGGCGGGCCAACGAGAGCTGAGAGATTTCATTGGACTAGCCCAATATCCTTCAAGAAAATCAACCAATGGGCCACTTTGGACAGACCTGGGCCGGCCAAGGGGGAAATGCCTGCTACGCCAGATGGCCAGTCCAGCCCTGGTTATTGTTAAAACCTAAAACTGTCCTCCATATTTGTAAAGCCCATAATGAAACATTTGGTTGATTCTGCTCACAGTGTGTTCACTGCAGCGTCGCAGAGTTGCTATAGCCACGTTGGTGGATGAAAGAATGTTTATTGTTGCTAAATCATTCCCACTGTTGCCTGTGGGGGGAGCTCCAGGCCAAATCCTCACCGGCCCAGAGCGCTTTCTTTTAGAGCAGGGGTGCCCAAAGTGGGGCCTCCAAGGGGTTTCTCCATCTGGCCCTCGAGATGGTGCTATTTGTAAGGAGTGTCAAGTCCAAAAACAAATCTTATCTAATCTAAAATGATCTTAAATAGTACAGTATGTTGTAGTATGTATGTGCATAGAATTAGAAAGAAACATCTTATTGACCCTAAAATTAAATATTAAACTTAGAAAATTGCAAATACATTTAATTTTAATATGAAAAAAGAACAAAAATGTTACTTTGTAACTCAAAATAGGGAAAGGGAATATTGTTTGTATAGCGCTTTTCATATGACATAGTCACACCCAAAGCACTTCACACATGAAAGGGAGGGGGCTCATTCACTCCAGGCTGATGGTGGTAAGCTACTATTGTAGCCACAGTTTCCCCTGGGGTAGACTGACAGAAGCGAGGCTGCTCACATCTGCGCCAACGGTCCCTCTGACCACCACCAACCACTCACACTTAGGCACTGGGTGAAGTGTCTTGCCCAAGGACACAACGACAGTCTGCACCTGCAGGAGCCGGGGTTCGAACCCCCGACCTTTCGATCATGAGACGACCCGCTCTACCACCTGTGCCACTGTCGCCCCAAAATAAGGCCAAATATTCCTGTAAAATCCAGAATTTGACTTATTAAGGTATAATTTCAGACTGGAAAGACTCAATAAGAAAACCAAAACAGCACGTCCTACTCAAAAGCACTAAAGAATATGTATTATTTATTGTTATTTGGTTATTCTGCTAAACAATATTGCGCTTGGCGCTTCACTCACTTATACTTTTCTATTTTGGCACTCCATGGATTACACATTATTTCAATGCATAAAAGGTAAAAAAACAATGCTCCGGTACCCAAAAGAATGTTTTCATGCCACTTTAAAACTTAAATGCAGCATGAGCCTTTGCCGAGGACTATAGCCTCCGTTGGCTTCTTCTCCTCTCCCTTGTGTGTGTAAACTCAAACAACATAAAGCTCCGTTTGAATGGTGTATTTTCCAGCCGTGAGCCTTGTTGAACTAACCTCTGCCGTTTTCCTTTATCAGAGGACGATGAGTGTCTGAGTGTGCACTTGAGGGACTCCGTCTGCAGAGACTGAAATACGGTTTCACACACTCGCCCTCAAAGCTCCGGCGTGACCTTTCCGAGCTTCTCTGGGGGGACGTCTTGGCCTTGGACATAGCAACCATTCAAAAACCTACACACCGAGTCCATAATCCAGCTCTTACGCAACCATACCACATCGCAGCTCCAAGACAATTACCTCGATTGTGTGCTTTCATTTTTTTTTTTTTTTCTAATCGCAGTAGTCTCTTCAACACATAATACATAATAAATATTCCAGCAGCTCAGAGTGTGGGCGTTCATCTGCTCATTACGGGCTAACCGCTCCTCTTTTGTTAGCTTTAATGTAGAGGAATGCAGTCGTATGGATTTATTTTCAAGTGCCGCGCTATCTATAATTTGCGCATCTCCTAGCAACAGGACTTTGAACAAACTAAATATATCTAGGGGCGAAAGGTGCCACTATAGGTTTAGCTCTTCTGGCAACCAGCGCATGTGTATAAATATGTAACATCACGCTTGCTCTGTGTGTCTCTGTGTGCAGATTCAGTAGAGTGTGGGCCAAGGAGGTTATGATGGTGGCTGCTTGACTTATTGGTAGCTTTTATTTGTTGGTTTTACTGTAGCCAAGATGACTTAAACAGTTAGAGAACAAGTGGATCCAAACTCTTAAGGTCCTTTTTATTCAGGCCAATAAAATTAAGCCTTGGTATTTTTTGTTGTATCACTTAGAATAATATATGTGTTGAATTTACCTCCACGACTGTGCTGTACTGAGCCGTAGTACGCATCATGAAGTCAGCGGCAGGTTAAATAATCCAATGTGCAGAGAGCAAATCAAAGTCGAGGTGAAAGCTGACTTTCCTGGATAGTTACATGGTGTTGCGAAAGGAAGAGTCCCAGTGAAAACAGTAAAAACGAAAGTGAAACTGTGCGAACACATGGAAGTCAGCTTAGTGAGGGAATATCTTAGCACATATCTTTTGAAAACATTCACACTAGTTTGCTTCCTTTACATGTTGCTAATAAAAACACTCTATATTTATGATTTTAAAATCATTATTATTAGGGTAAAAGCATAAAGATAAAAGATATCACAGGCTGAATGTTTAATAGGTTTTAACTAAAACAACTACACGTGTAAATGTATGTTTTGTTTCTAGAATTCTCTGTATTTCCTTCCTTAATTCTGATCATTGTGAATAATTAATGAATCAATGATTTAGAATCGGGACATCACTATTTGTGAACATCTGCTGTCACAGGCAAAGATTCCTCAGTCTTCATCTGTACTCTGTAGTTGAAGTGTCGGACGTTTCGATCTTAGTCCAAAGATCGTCCTCAGCGAATAAAGACTTATACACATTTGTGGGTTTGTGGGTCTCTTAAAAGGTTAAGGTTAAGGTGAACTTTATTGTCCCCATAGGGAAATTTGTCCTCTGCATTTGACCCATCCTTCATTGCAATCCGTCAGGAGCAGTGGGCGTTCGCAGTGCAGCGCCCGGGGACCCATCTCCAGATGTGAAGCCAGGCTCATGGTCAGAATCACCTGGCTGGAGGATTTAACCTAATGTGCATGTTTTGGGTTGATGGGGGAAACCGGAGCACCCGGAGGAAACCCATCCAGACACGGGGAGAAACATGCAAACTCCACACAGAAAGGCCACACGGACCGGGAATCGAACCCGGGACCTTCTTGCTGTGAGGCAAGAGCGCTATCCACTCTGCCACCGTGCCGCTAAAAGCAAACCAGAAGGAGGAGTTAACCTCTAAGTCCCTCCTCTCTTGTAGGGTTGCCACCTGTGCCTGACAAAAAACCTGGACATTTCATATTATTTTGCTCTCAACGGTAATATTTTGATTAATTTTAATACCATTATGTTGTTATTTATTCAGTTAATTGCTTTAAAAATGTCCAGTCTTTATTGTTTTTGGCTTATTTCCTACAGATTTTGATTGTAGACACCTGGGGGAGCTAGTGGGCAGGTAAAAGGTGATATACAGTGTAGGAAGTGTCCCGGGAGAATATTTTTTTCCCCGGGACAGGCCATTAAAAAGAAGGACAATCAGGTAAAACCGGG
>OMNZ01031608.1:6832-28814 GCA_900303255.1 Lesueurigobius sanzi
CTGAGGGTCCTCTGCTCTCATTGGTCTGTTCCGACGTGTCCTCTGCTCTCATTGGTCTGTTCCGACGCGTCCTCTGCTCTCATTGGTCCGTTCCGACACGTCCTCTGCTCTGATTGGTCTGTTCTGAGGGTCTTCTGCTCTCATTGGTCTGTTCCGACGTGTCCTCTGCTCTCATTGGTCTGTTCTGAGGGTCCTCTGCTCTCATTGGTCTGTTCCGACGTGTCCTCTGCTCTCATTGGTCTGTTCCGACGCGTCCTCTGCTCTCATTGGTCCGTTCCGACACGTCCTCTGCTCTCATTGGTCTGTTCTGAGACGTCCTCTGCTCTCATTGGTCTGTTCTGAGATGTCCTCTGCTCTCATTGGTCCAGACATTCTGGGACCTGAAGGACCGTCAGATGTTGGTTCAGTATCGGACCAAAGTGGACCAGGGAACAGACGAGGACCGCAAGATCCAGGACCTGCTCAACAACTCGGTAAGACCTGGACTTTGACTGGACTAACACAGGCCCTTTGATACTGACCTGATGTGTCTGTTTTGCAGCAGATCCGGTGGAAGAACTGAAGCAGAGTTTGATGATACAAATGTTTCTGTAGAAAGTGTTGAAATAAAGACTGAATGTTGAGATTTTTTTGTGTCTTCATTGTTCAGTTATTATTTTACAACCTGGGACATCGTCTGCAGACCCCACGCTCCTGTGCTCCTTTAATTGACGAAAACAGACTTGTATCCAATGATGATGCAATGAATGACGAGGAAGAAGAGTTTGTGCTCCATGTCCATGCTCTTATAACAGACACAACATAATAAATTCAGACTTAACTCCAAAATCTGTCACAAAATAAGCCACAAATTTGTCTCTTTCCATGAACCTGATTTTGGAATTTGTAATTTTAGACGCACCAACCTTGTATGAATGTATTTGTGCACTGTACTTGCACAAATACAGAAAAGTCACACGTGTGCTCTTAGAAATAAACATTCAACGGTGATGTTGGAGTCCTTACACCGCAGGGAAGGGCATCTGTGTTTGTCACTGAAATATGAATGAATATTATTAACCCCTTCATCACAGCCACATCCATCAGGATTTCAATGATTCATTTAACACGGAATATTAAAAATTCTGCCTTTATTGACTTTGAAGCAGCTTTTTCCCCAAGAGTCTGTTGAAACATAGATACATGTATAAAAGTAAAACGACCACAGTTACAGAAAATAAAATCACATAAATAAGGAGATTTATCATTAGATTTCCAACATGGCCGCCAGAGCTGGACATTATGCTGCGTTCCAATTGTCCTCAGATCGGAACTGAGTTGGACATTACCTCCGATTTACTGTGTTCCAGTGTCAGGTCGGAAAATTTGACTCGAATACATAATATAAGCAACAAAGCTTTTAAAACTCAGCTTTTTATGCCCCTAACCAACCTGAACAGTGTGGTTGTATTTATGATTTCATAAATAATGTTAAAAAATATTTAGAGTTCAGTCACAGTCAACTCTGTCATCAGCCTGTGGCGGGTGTTAGCAACACTTAGCATTTGCCTGAGGAAGACCGTAATACTGAAACGTTCTTTTTGTGCTAAATAAAATACTTTGGCAGTGTGCGGGATTTCTTAATCTATGAACATTGGGTTCTTCCCTCGTCTCCTACGCACCTGCCTTAAGGATTTGATGTGTGAAGTCCTTTTCTCTGTTAGCAACACTATCATCACAGTTCACATGACATCACTGTTCTTATTGTATGAACTCATATGTACACATTTAACCTGTATTTATACCTATATATTTTACTAGGGGTGTGCTCAAAATATCGATGCCTGGATACTATAGATATAATTAAAAAAGATACGTATCAATATTGTGGCTGTTAGTATCGTTCTTCCCCCAGGTGTTAGATGGCAGCAAGACTGGGGAAAAAATCGTGGAAAAATGTAAAAGATTTTGAATTGTGAACCTTAAGATCAGTTACACTGTGTCCGACCAATTATTCTGAACACTTTATGTTGCAAGAATTTAACCAAAATGCACTTTATTCTTCAATAAATTAAAGATAATAAAATAATTTAAAAAAAAAGAAAAAATTTATACGGGGCTATACAAAAATAAATTGATTGATTGAGAACAAGTTACATCGACCACTTTAACGCATAACTTTGGAACAGAAAGTGATAAGAGACTTGTGTTTTATTCGTTGAAAACTACAGATTTCAATAAAGCCCTCCCTGCCTCTTCTACGTTGTGATGTTGTGTAACAATGCAGTGCATATTTGTAGTTTAAACATTTACATCAGAAGTGTCCCTCAAAAGTCCAGTCTTGCCCAGCGCACCAAATCGGCGAGAGCCGGCCCTGAATCCTCACGAGAACCATGTCGTTTGGAGAGATCCAACCCGAGTTTCCGAGTTGGATTCCTTCGAGATCAACTGGAACGCAGCATTAGTTCAAATGTGTTACTATGGCAACGTCCTGTCTACAGTTGTATTTGACATCTGTGGGTTGGCAGTTTACGACAGAAGTTGAATGGTCAGCAGTGCAAAAAGAAAACAATTTCATCTGGATAAAAACCTGAGATAAAAACACATTTTAAAAACAAATTAAAAGATTCCCTGTTTCAAAAAGTGTAAAACAAAAAGTGATTGACAGGAGGCTCGACCAATCAGAAGGGCTCTCTGCGGATGAACCTGGAGAACATGGTGAAGGCGGCGGCTGGTTTGTCCGTCGGAACCATGTGACCCGAGCCCTGAGACACAGACCCGGGGTTAAGGTTAGGAGTTACCATAGATGATGATTTTAGCAGAAACACATGAATAGAGCAGCCTGGGACTATTTTAAAATGTTTAAAATGGATTGAAGATTTGTATAATTCAGTTTCTGGCATTGCAAATATTATTTTTTCTACACGCAAATACCACATTTATTCAAAATATATTCTGACTTGATGTAAACTTATGCATTTCATAGAATATGAAAAACCTTCATTTCACTCATGGTTGGTGGTTGTGTGAAGCCATTTTTAACTAGAAACTAGTCAAATGTCCCTGATCAAAAGTTGTGATATTGTTGTCATATTGTGCATCTTGAAACAAACATAAATTTCGTCCAGTTAGAGTCCAATTTTTGTCAGAGAGTCCTGTATTTCAGCTGAAGTGAGTTTTTGCTTTGCTCCTGAACAAGAGTAAATTCAGTTCTTTGACCATAAATGACTTTGCACAACCACTAACCATGAGTGGAAAAAGATTTATGTGTTATCATTCATATTCTATGAAAAATGGCCAAAAGATTAAAAGGGTATGTAAACGTTTGGCCACAACTGTAT
The DNA here is from genome assembly GCA_900303255.1 of Lesueurigobius sanzi. Classification (NCBI taxonomy): domain Eukaryota; kingdom Metazoa; phylum Chordata; class Actinopteri; order Gobiiformes; family Gobiidae; genus Lesueurigobius; species Lesueurigobius sanzi. The sequence continues at coordinate 10,153 of OMNZ01031608.1, forward strand.
TATAATTTAATAACTAGCCTGGACATATCCAAATACAGTATATCCTCCAGACTCATACACTATTTTTATGCTTTACATTGTTTAGCTCGACTGCGAGGAAGGCAATGTGTTAAGGAGTAGCAGTAGTAATAGCAGTAGCAGTAGTAATAGTAATAGTAATAGTAGTATTGATAAGTACCTTGATTGTGAGGAAGGCGATGTTTTCGAACTCTTTGACGAAGCCTCCAACCTGTTTCCCATCAGTCCCGTCGTAAACCCACACTCTCCTCTGCACTTGCACCTAACAACCAATCAGAGCACAGACAGACCTGCGTCAGCCAATCACAGCTCTGGGTACAGGAGAGGCTCCGCCTCCACAGGTGAGATCAGTCTTAAACATTGACTCATTTAAAGCTAATCAGCTGTACTCCAGTCAGTGCTGTTTGTAGTAGTTGTAGTATTTCAACAGTGTCTCATAAGGGGAAGGTTGGGGGTTTGAATCCCGGCTCCTGCAGGTGTAGACTGTTGTTGTGTCCTTGGACAAGACCCCACCCACCAATGTATGTCTGGTGTGATGCACAAGGGCAGCTGTGGCTACAATAGATGATTACCACCACTGAATATGGAGTGAATGAATAATGACCACAGTTGCAGAAACTTGTGACTTAGGGTCGTAAAGGACAATACAAATGTAAGCCATTATTGTTATGTGCAGTATTATTTGCAGTATTAGTACTGCAGTCAGTACCTGTTGATTGAGTGACTCGACAAACCACTCGTCTCCCATGAAGTTACAGGCCATGTCCACGTCTCCGTTATACACCAGCACACGGTACTTCTGGAAATATATTAATACTATAGTGTATAACTGTGATACTTATAATACACTAGCACTGTACTTCTGAAAATACACACGTCCTACAGTACAACTACTATATAGTATTACTGAAAATACACAGATATTACAGTACTTCAGGAAATACACAAATCCATGTACTTGAGGACGTCAAATCAAGGATGTCCTGATAAAGCATTAGGACTGACCAGCGCTGAGAGCAGAGCGAGGTACTGATCCTTCACGTCCATGTACTCCCTCCGGTAGTTCAGGTTCACCTCCATACTGCAACGCACAACACAACAGTCACATGACCTGCCACCGTCACATGACTCCTCTCCATCACATGACCCATAGAAATCACAGAAACGCTGTTAGCTCTGAGCCTGTTCCCACAAATCTTGCACTTCAGTTCAGGTAATGCTAACAGCTAAAGGAAAAACACATTGAACAGGCTAATGCTAACAGCTAAAGGAAAAACACATTGAACAGGCTAATGCTAACGGCTAAAGGAAAAACACATTGAACAGGCTAATGCTAACGGCTAAAGGAAAAACACATTGAACAGGCTAATGCTAACGGCTAAAGGAAAAACACATTGAACAGGCTAATGCTAACGGCTATAGTAAACGTACTATGAACGATACAAATAAAAAGGCAAAATGCTTTCCAAGACTAACGGACACGGACAGTTCGCAAGGCCCTGGGCCTGTTGTCACCTACAGAGGGCCCAGGGCAGGGCCTGTTGTCACCTGCAGAGGCCCCAGGGCAGGGCCTGTTGTCACCTACAGAGGGCCCAGGGCCTGTTGTCACCTACAGAGGGCCCAGGGCCTGTTGTCACCTACAGAGGGCCCAGGGCAGGGCCTGTTGTCACCTGCAGAGGGCCCAGGGCAGGGCCTGTTGTCACCTACAGAGGGCCCAGGGCAGGGCCTGTTGTCACCTACAGAGGGCCCAGGGCCTGTTGTCACCTACAGAGGGCCCAGGGCCTGTTGTCACCTACAGAGGGCCCAGGGCCTGTTGTCACCTACAGAGGGCCCAGGGCCTGTTGTCACCTACAGAGGGCCCAGGGCCTGTTGTCACCTGCAGAGGGCCCAGGGCAGGGCCTGTTGTCACCTACAGAGGGCCCAGGGCCTGTGGTCACCTACAGAGGGCCCAGGGCCTGTGGTCACCTACAGAGGGCCCAGGGCCTGTTCTCACCTACAGAGGGCCCAGGGCAGGGCCTGTTCTCACCTACAGAGGGCCCAGGGCCTGTTGTCACCTACAGAGGGCCCAGGGCCTGTTGTCACCTACAGAGGGCCCAGGGCCTGTTGTCACCTACAGAGGGCCCAGGGCCTGTTGTCACCTACAGAGGGCCCAGGGCCTGTTGTCACCTACAGAGGGCCCAGGGCAGGGCCTGTTCTCACCTGCAGAGGGCCCACGGCAGGGCCTGTTCTCACCTGCAGAGGGCCCAGGGCAGGGCCTGTTCTCACCTGCAGAGGGCCCAGGGCAGGGCCTGTTCTCACCTACACAGGGCCCAGGGCAGGGCCTGTTCTCACCTGCAGAGGGCCCAGGGCCTGTTCTCACCTACAGAGGGCCCAGGGCCTGTTGTCACCTACAGAGGGCCCAGGGCCTGTTGTCACCTACAGAGGGCCCAGGGCCTGTTCTCACCTGCAGAGGGCCCAGGGCAGGGACTGATCTCGGATGTGCAGGGCCTTTTTAACGTAGGGGTTGTTGAGGTAAAGGGTGGAGGGGGTGGAGTTAGTGCAAGGAGGATCCAGGCTCATCTTCAGACGTAGGTCCTGCTTCAGACTCAGCAGCGTCTGTAACACATGAAGGAGGTTCACTCAGAGGGAGGTGTCTGGGGAGAAGGAAGTGGGTCTGTCTGAGGAGGTGGTACCTCTCTGAGGAGGTGAGTCTGTTTGTGGTGGATGAAGTTATTTCCCAGATCTCTGAGGACCAGGTGACCCTTCTCCACACTGAAGAACAAATACACAAATACTGAAGTACAAATACACAACATTTTTAAATCATTAAGTCTATGCAAATGCCTCGGGTAAATACATGACCAAACAGCTCTGAGTTTGAGATACAGCAGTGAATTTCATTTTAAACCTGAGTAAGTAAAATTCAGATATAAAACTATTGTGTGGAGGCAAAAAAAAAAATAAAAGAAAAACATAACAGTACTCTTACTGCACCTCGCTCCCAACAGAAACCAGGTCTAAATGAAGTTCAAACCAGGTCTGAGGCTGGACCTGAGTCTGGACTGACCTGAGTCTCTCCTGGATTCCTCCGGCGCAGGGCGCGTACAGGTTGTACATGTTCAGTCCAGACCTGTAGACGATGTTCTGGACTTCCCCGAGCTGTGGACCAGAAAGAATTGGTTTAGACTGGACTTAGACCAGGTTTAGACCTGTTCAGGGTAGATGACATGTAATAATGCTATACCACATATTACATGTGATCATTATCAAGGTGATAATACGCACATGGGGTCAAGGGTTGAGGTTAGGTGTTAGTGTTAGGGGAGAGTGCTTAAGCTGGGTCCGAATTCCTCAGATGGACTAAAGCTCTGTGCCATGATAAGTGCTGTCTGAATAGTCCTGTCAGTGAGGAAGGAGCTAGGGAAAGGAGCCTGTATGCTTCCTAAAATGGCTCCTTTAGCATTGGAACCTCAGGAGGTTCCTCACCTTTTAAAATCACAGTAAATGGCCTTATGAAGCAGCTTCACTACTTTTGTTTTAGTTAAAGCACATGGCCAATTTGCATATTGAGCTCCAACAATAACAGCAACAGAGGAACAGACCTCCATGTGCGTTACTGTGGTTTTGATGATGAACCAAATTTATGGACAGGATTTGGTGTAATTGTTCAGTAATTGTTTTTATATCTGTGACAGAGCTGTGTGCTGCAGAGTCTGAAACTGCTTTTCATTATCATCGGTTTTCTGTCTGGCTTCATACTGTATATTTACGGTGGCTCATGTTTGATGATTGTGAGGTTGAACACAGCAGAAGTTTGACTGATGCAGTCACTCAGATTACGATTATACAGGTCCTGATGAAACTATTGGAAAGTCAGTTACTAGAGGACAATGTTTTTTATAGTTTGGAGGAGGGCGGGACGATATGTTGATAAAAATCGAATCGTGATCTGATCTCCATGACAATCTGCTTTTTTGGCAACATCGTCATATCAGGATTAAACCAGAACTAAACCAGGTCTAAAATTAGACAATATCACAGACTGAATCTGGATTAACCCAGGACTAAACCCAGGACTGTACCAGGTCTAAACCCAAGGACTCAATCAGAAATAGGTCTAAACCTGGACAATATCACAGATTAACCAGGACTAAACCATGAGTTTGTTAAGTCAAAACTCTGTAAGGACTAAAACTTGGACTAAATCAGGTCTTAACCAAGACTAAACCACTACAAGACCAGGTCTAAATCCAAGAAGAAGCAGATGGTTTTTAATTGCCTTTAAAAGACAATTCAAACAGGAATTGTGAGAAAAAGAAAATCATGATCAGATTCTTTGGCCATATCACCCAGCTCTAGTCTGGAGTGTGGGAGCCATAGTTTCTTTTAATCACCTGTTTGTACAATAACGGGAGAACTTTCGTTGCAAACGCAACTGTGGCTCATAGGAAGCTTAAGGTTGACCTCTATGAAAGGTAAAGGAACAGGAGCTAGGAGCAGAAACCAGGGGTTTTAATTTGAGCAATTCTGCCCCAGCCTTAGTACCAGCTGCAATAGGGATTAGGGTGCTGTGCTTAGAGTAAAGGGGCCGTGCTTAGGGTGAGGGGGTGGTGCTTAGGGTGAGGGGGTGCTGCTTAGGGTAAGGGGGTGGTGCTTCGGGTGAGGGGGTGCTGCTTAGGGTGAGGGGCACTTGGTACCAGGTCGGTGCAGTTGGGGCTCTTGTTGTCGTAGAAGTTGCAGCGGCCCTGGTCGCAGCAGGAGGCCTGAAGCCCCGCCCACAGCTTTGACCCCAGCAGGCCGTGATAATACGCAAAGAAAACCAGCGAGTTATCGTTCAGCTCGTAACTCGACATGCCGTTCCCGACCGCCATGCCCTGAAACACAACATGACAGGTTACGGCTGGGCAAAAAAAACGATTTATTGATTTTGTAGCTAAAATCGTTTTTTATTTTGCAAATTTGAGTTTTAATTAACAGCAGCAAAAAACACACAAAAGAAAAGTAAGTCTCTAGTAAGTCTCCAGGAATGGGTCCTGTCAGGAAAGAAATAATTAAAATGCTCAATCCAGCCACTAGATCAGGGGTGTCAAACTCATTTTGGTCGAGGGCCGAAATTCACCTACGATGGCGGGCACATAACAGGTCATCCTTTCTGTCCATGAATTATGCTTAGGGTCACACGACATAAAATAAATGAAGATTAATAATTTAGATTAGAAATTGGTTTATAGATACATTTTAATTAATTTAACAGCTGGAGAAAAAATCTAACATTTTGAAAAAAAAATCTGAGTGAGATATGAGTGCTTTGAAGGATCGTAGATTGAGTGATCGTTTCAATAGAGGATCTTTGACGACTTCTGACAGAGCTGGCTTTCACTGTTTTTGGTTAAAGCCCTTTTTAAATTGACAATATGTTTTGTAAATACATTTTTAGCACTACTTGGTTACAGTTGCAACATGATACGCCCTGTTACCTGCAGGTTAATGGCAGGATCCTCCATCACGCGCTGGGCCAGTGTGGGGATGTAGATGCCACCATAGCTCTCCCCGGTCAGAAATACAGCGTTCGATGCATACTCTGGGAACCGCTTCAGGAAAGTCTTCAGAGCCAGATAATTGTTCAGCGCCACCTGTAGGACACCAGGAGAACTGTGAACACTGCTACAAACATATCTTAGCTTCCTGGCATTTCCACAGCGGTCTCCCATCCAAGTACTGACCAGGCCCTATCCTGCTTAGCTTCCGAGGTCAAATAGGATCAGTGCAAAGGCAGTATGGTAATTAAATATACTATTTGACCTTAATCCGTGTAACTTTGATTTGCCAAGTAAAAATATCTACCAGTGGAATAATATATTATTTCAAGCAAATTAAGATTTATTTTCTCATTGACAAGTTTTATAAAACAGGGCCAAGTACAGAGGTGGACAAACTAAGGCCTGGGGGCCAAATGTGGCTCGTCTAGCTCTTCAATCCGTCTGCGAAACATGGTCTAACAAGTCCAATATAAATATTGAAAATTGTATTTGTTTGAAACACCCGAAACTGGGGCTGCACAATATATCGCATTGCAATATTAGGTGATGCAATATCCGTATCGCAAGAAGCCACGAAATATCTCAAATTGACTTAAGTCTTTTAGACTTTCTTTAAGATTTTTTAATTTTTTGCCAACATTCTCTAAAACCAAACATGCATGGAACTTAGGTTCGTTTTTTGCCCTGGGTTTGGTTCTGATTTAGTGTTTTTGGAGTCTTCTTTTGACACATTTTACTGAAAAGGATATTACATGTGTCTGAATTGAATGGAACGGTTTATCCAACTATCGCAATAATATCGTTATCGCGATATTGCATGCCTGTATCACATATAGCAAGCTTTTTCAACATCGTGCAGCCCTACCCAAAACCATAACCGGTCCGGACATTTCGAAGTTCAAAACCCAATGTGGCCCTTGTATCACAAAGTTTGCCCATACTTGGCCTAGAATCAGATGAAGCAAATGTTACTTCATGAAGGAGAAAAGCTGTGGCTGTGAGGTTTAAAGTGTTTAAAGTAGACAAACTTCACTAAACTACATGTAACACAATTACAGTATACAAAAAATATAGTGATATACGTAGAGGAAAACAACATGTTGCCATGCCGACCGTATTATACCAATGAGAAAATGAGAGTCAGAATCCTATGGAACTTTTCCTCTATGTCACTATTTTAGAAATTTAAGTAAAAATACCCCCCCCCCCCTTTTTTTTTTCTTCATTAAAATCGCCTCTTCACTGTACAACTAAGATGAATACTTTTCATTGAGATTATCCATCAAACAAAGTCACGATTACATCCGGCCACATGCACTTAAGGCCCAATCTCAATTCTCCCCCTTGGCCCTCGTCTTGCCCCTTTGGCTCCGTTTTGCACGTGCCCGAGAGACGAAGGGTGATCCCAATTCTCTTTAAGAGGGAGTGCGAGGGGTTAGGAGGAGGGTTTGTAGCCCTTCAAACGGAGCATTTTCAGATGCCCCCTAAACAGCGAAGGGAGGTAGGAGGAGTTTGACAAAACGTGTGATATGTACGTTTTGGCTTCGCTGCAATAAACCCCCGTTCATCTGCGCTGACTTCCACATGGAGTTACACGTGACATTTCCGAGTTGGATTGTCAGTGGCTCCCGCTCTGGCTTGCCCCGAGCAGCAGTGAGTCCCAGGTCCGAGCGCCAGCGGTCTCTACTCGCTGTCGTTCCCCGCGATGGGTGCTATGTCAGCGCCAATGCTCTGCGGGCTCACACTGGGCCAGCAGCGAGTGCAGTAACGGGGGTACACAGATGACACGCACACACACAGACAGGCAGACATGGAAGGAGAATATGAGACAAAGCAGAGATGGATAAAAATGTGTAGGATTTGAAAATTCAAATCCTAAAAACCGTGTTTAGGCGTTAAATAAATACTGGTGTCTGTCAGTCTTTCACAAATGACTGAACTGCTTCAGTAGACTAGGCTTCAGTAAACTAGAGGCTCAGCTTTTAATTTTCTTTCATGTAAATCAGAATAGAATTTATTGCCATTGTCAATGAAGGTTTCACAGACAAGGAATTTTGGTGTACTCATGCAACATGAAACATAAACTTGTAATAAAAAAGGGGAAAAAGGATATAAAAAAAATATATGTTCTAATTGACAAAAAAAAAAAAACTAGCCTAACTCCATATCTGTGCTTTTTGTAAATGTAGACATATTGAGGGCTGTCCCATTTCTTCGGGCTGTCTTTCAGCCCTTGCCCGTAGCCCTCTGTTTTAAGCCATAGGGGAAGGGCGAGGGGTAGGGCTAAGGGGAAGGGGTACAAAAGAGAATTGAGATTGGGCCTAAGTATTCTGTTCTTCAGAATGGACTTGTTTGTAAAGTCTGGTGAAATTAACAAAGTTAGCAGCGGCCTCTGACCTCAGTGTCGTTCGTCCTGTAGTCTTTATTGTCAGAGTAAGAGAAGCCGACCCCTGCTGGAGACTCCAGGTACAGCACGTTAGCGATCTGTCAAGAACAAGGAAATAAATAAATGTGGTCAAACTCAGCCACTGGAGACCCCTGGACCGGCCCCTGGTGCATGTGTGTATACAGTGTGTATGTGTGTACTGTATATGTGTGTATTGGGGGGGTCTGACCTTGTTCCAGCTGTAGGGGTTGTACTCTAGAGACACTCCGTCGTCCTGGATCTAAAACACAAGATCCACAAATCTGTTAGCCTGACAATATTTGTATTTTTCTACTGTACAAAGGGTTTAATCCATTCTTTATTGGTTGTAGGCCGTCGTTGGTAAATAAAGGTGGTAAAGTTTATTTGTATGACCATTAGCCAACATAAACCATAAAACATGGCAATTTATGAACAATCTAGATGTTTGCAGCCTTGGTCAACCCATCGACCACATTTGTGTGATGCCAAAGCCTTGTTAGAAATCACAAATGTATAAAACTTTTGAAATTAAGATAAGGATACGCATTAGATACAACAGGCTTGAATAGCTAACAGCATTTCTATGATTTCTATGCACAGAGCCTGATAGCATTAGCATTAGCCTGTTAGCATTAGCCTGTTGATAGCATTAGCATTAGCCCGTTAGCAGTATCATTCATGAGCATTACCAAGAAGGGGCCGTGCTCTGTCATTAGTCCATCCAGAGAGCTGCAGCCCGGGCCGCCGTTCAGCCACAGAACCAGAGGGTCTGAGGACGGTTTCCCCTGGGACTCCACGAACCTGAGACCAGACACAGTATCTGCAGTAGTAATTGCAGTAGTAGCAGTAGTAGTAGTAGTTACAGATGCACCGATCCAGCTTTTTTGTTTCCAATACTAATACTTGGAGTTTGTTTATCTACGGTCACCCAGTACCAACCAAATATGTAGATTACATATTTGTTGGTTGTAGCGAGTGAAAGTGATTGGTCCATTCTTACAATAATATGAACAACTTCCAACATAAAGTGATCTGATCAGACGGGTTTTCAATGTTGACAAACATGAGACACGTGATTAATGTGTGTGTGCATACCGGCTGCAGAAACCACATGCTTCCAATATCACAAATAGGTTAGTCATATTAGATATCAGTTGTTTACATTGGTTAAGCTTGAATAATGGCAACGATGAACCGCTGCCAAAGCCAGATTATACTTCAAAGTGTAGAAAACTTGTCACCGGAGGAGCTACCGCTTATTTAAGGAAACTCATTTTAAGTACAGGCAAACGACTGTGGGACCCATGAAAAAATATGTCTAATAAGAATATAAATACTGGAAGTAGTTTGGAGGGTGCAGATTAATGTAGGACCCGCACCACTAGTGTGCAAGATAAATGTAACAGCCAAGGCATTTTGTTTTTGGCATGTAAGTAACGTTAGCAAATAGCAACGTATGTGTAACGCTCACGGGAATATCCCCAAATAATAATAATATCGCCCAAATTAATGTAGCTCTCTCCACAGGGTGGGTAACGCCTAAACCAGGGGTGTCCAAACTTTTTTTCACTGAGGGCCGCATACTGACACGTATACAGCATGAAGGGCCACAGATCTGTGTTCAGCGCATTCAAACATTCAATTAGGTGTATTTAAGAGGTTTAAACCGTGTCCCACAACTTTATTTATGCTTGGAGGCATGCTTTTTTTAAGTGTGTGAAATTATTAAGATTGCAGTATTGTTGCCGGTGATGAAGAGGCTTGAGGGCCACCAAAAATTGGTCTGAGGGCCACATTTGGCCCCCGGGCCGCACTTTGGATATGCCTGGCCTAAAGGATTAACGTTTAGGTAATACAAAATTATTATTTTATTTATTATTTTATTTGTTAAACACCATTCCTTTGTAAATAAAAAATATAATCTTACCAGATAGAATATTAGCACCTCAAATGCGTTAATTCTTGATCTGAACTTCAGACCATTTTGTCTCGCAACTACGTAGTACATACTCCTCTATTCTTCTGAAAAGGGTGTGCACCTGGCAATATGTTATACAATTCGAGTCGTGGGTTGTTGGTCCTATTTGTGAAATCAACAATGGAACATGATTGCATAGTGTTGTTTTAAATACATAAAATATTTGCGTGGCAATGCTAGTACAGTGCATTATTCCAGATCTTTTGCACCTAGTGCGCGCACACCTACTTTAGTTTGCACATGTCACATGAGATCGGTCTATTAATGCTCTGCAAATATGTTTATCAGTAATTCTGTAACAGTATTTCACAAACTTAAATACAAACACTGACCTTCAACAGTGGACATTATTATCCCACTATCAGCCTTGACTGGGTGAAGTGAGCCTTCGCATACTGCTGCTAACTGCAGTATTTTGGGCTGCGATCAAGAGTAATATAAACTAATTTGACAGAATAATGGCATCACCAATTTGAGGCAACTTGATCCCATTCCTTACTCCCTCTCATCTTCCATGTTTTTTTTCATATTCTCACCCCCTTCCCATCTCACTCTTGTCTCTCCATCTCTCTCCACATACGATACACACAATACATATCCTACATACATCTCCCCTTATCTTTCTTCTTTCTAGCGTCCACGTGTCATTTTGTAATGTTGATGTTTTCAAATGTTTTTTTTGTTTGTATTTTTAAACCTTGTAATAAAATAAAAAATAAAAGAGTAATATTGTGGCGTGTAACAATGATTCAGCGACTGAATCCTACATTATTGTCCATATTCACTGTATTTTTGGAATCGATACCCGATATTGAATTTTTTCTGGGATCGGCTCCGATATCCGATACCAGTATTGGATCGGTGCATCCCGAGTAATAGTAAAAGTACCAGTAGTGCAGATGCTTCCCCGTGGACAGGTCCAAATATCCAGAGTACTGTTTGAAACTTGGTTGTTTGGCGAGGCCGGGCAGAGATTTGATCTCATCATCCGCAGGCGCCGCCTCCACACGCAGGAAGTGCACCCCAGAAAACAGGAAGTGGATCAGCAGAACCAGGAAGTGCGTCCGAACCCGCCACATCTGCAACACAAGAAAGAGAAACCTCATCATAAACCTGTGTAACTTCAGCCACGACTGAAATCACACTTATTCAGCTAATTTTAAATAATATTAGATATGGCAGCACAATATATCATAATAAATATCATATCTCAACATTAGGTGATGCAATATCCACACGACAAGAAGCCGCGATATACTGAGACAAAATCACTGAAGTATTCTATCTGACTGAGACACGTTTCTTACAAACTCAGTCTATAATAAAAAATGCATGGAACTTACAAATGTGCAAAAGTTCACATCCTTTTTCAGTTTTATTTTTATTTTATGAGTCAAAAAAAATGTGGTTTAAAATCATAATTGTTTTGTGTTAAGCACAAGTATTTTTAATGCCACACCCACTCACAACATGCACAGTTCCAAAGGTTATAATTTTTAGTTTGAAAAGAGGCAGGAAGACGCAAAAGGCCTGTCACTCGACACAATGTAAGCTAAAGCCGTGAACAAAAATGCATTCCTTCAAACGATATAATCATTTACAACAATAAGCAACAATAAGCAACAAAACTTCTCATTATTACTAAAACTATTTTATGTAGGGATGCACCGATCTGATACTGGTATCGGATATCAGAACTGATACAGAAAAAATTACAATATCGGGTATCGATTCCAATTATCTGATACTGAACCGATATTTTTACCAACTTACAGTAAGTGAATATGGGCATGCTGTATGTCAATTGAAAACTCTCAACCTATAGAATTCTATCAATTAACTATTTCACACTTTGTATTACTACTTTTGATCGAAAATACTGTAGTTATCACATGTTTTATCTCAATGGTTAGCACTAGCAGCCGTATTGACTTTTCTGGTCTTACGTCACAAATCAATATGGCAGTTAGCGTCGGTGAAAACACTGCTCTTCGCTCATTGAATTGCATTGCACTTTGAGTCCAAACAATGTGACATCTTTGTGATCTGTGAAATGTCGTTTGACTAGTGGGAATTCCACCAGGATGGACCGGTTCAGGCAATGACAGAGCGGTTCAACCCCCTTTTTAATAGTACTTAAGACAAGCGCTCCGGCCCCTATCTGGAGTGGCCACCAGAGGGCGCCGTTGAACTACGTTACATGCCGGTAAAGCAGAGGAAGAAATACTTTTTGCTATTTTACTACTTTTCTACTTTCAATTACACCTCTCCGCTACTGTTTTTTAACAACTCCTTATGCTGTAATATAGTGTTGCCTACTAAATGCCTTTCAAACAAGAAATGCTCTTTTGTAATGATCAAAGTGAGTCTCCAACCTTGTAATCAAGCTGGCTTTGTTTTGCTACATTATTTACTTAAATTTAAGCACTAACGGCTGTCTTCGCGTAACGAGAGCTCCCCTTAACGCCTCCCAAACCGGTCCAATACGCAAAGCGCTCTAGACCCTAGTCTGAGTGGTCCGAGGTGGGAGTGGCTGGGAGCGGTACGGTTCGTTAAGGCCATGTCCACACATACCCGAACATTTTCATAAACTCATACATTTCTATGTGTTTGGGCCTACTGTCCACATGTTAATGCATTTATGACATCATTAATTGGATATTTTTATAAACGTGTGGACAGAACATCAGCATATTAATTTATCTGCGCTGTCACACCAAAAGTAGTGAAATAATATTGTCCAATGTTGAAGATCTGTGTTTGTATTTTAGTTTGAGAAATACAGAATCAATGGTAAAACATACATATGCATTAATGATCAGATTATTTTATGATGGAACTTCTCTATATTAATATCAGTTTTTCACTCACTACAAAACACTACTACAAATATGTCATCTACAAACCTACTTTTTAAAATTCTCACGGTATCGGCATCTCTAATGTTATGTCCTCATTAATCTTTCACAAGCACATTATTTACACATTATTAATATAGCCTTTTATTCAGTCCATTCAATCATTCCACTCCACAGACTGTTACACAGACACTCTCTTCTTGTTACTTTTCACAAAATAAAATAGCCGTCTTAAGGCGAGACGTTGCAGGTGAATAGTTACAAAATGCAAATTGAGTGAGATCAATTTCCAATGTGGCTTCCAGTAGATTTGACTTTCAAAAAACCTCACGTGACTGTTTCACTAATCACATGAGAAACCCGGAAGCACACTGATCTACTCAACTTTACTGAGACAAACGTTTGACAGATGATAAAGATTCATGTTTTAATGTCTAAATGAACGTTTGTTCGTAGTTTTAGACCGAGGTTTAAGCAATAAAATAAAAAAGGTCATTCTCTGCAGTTTCTCACAGACGTCATTTAGATATTTCTGTTTCGTAAATGAATAAAACACGTAAAACTGATAGAACTGGAGTTAAACAAAAGCTCAGTAGTTCAGTTACAGGCGCAAACACGTGAAATACTGAGATTCGCTTCTTTCGGCTGTTAAACAAACTAAAACATTTATAAAAGTCACGTTTTCCGACACGAGGCTGAAACTGGCGAAACCCCTCTTTACTCTCAGATTTCTGTTGTTATAATGTGTTCTAGCTCAAGTTTCACTGTTAAATTTACAGTTGTTTCAGACACGTACCTTCTTGCCGCAGTGAAGAGTGAAACCGATCCAGTTCCGTGAAAAACAGCGGTCACGTGGTTCAGGAAGAGCAGTCACATGACCGCAGTCTGCCCTTTTCTTCACACTTCAAAAGTAACACCCATATTTTTTGTTAAACTATAATAGGCTAATTATTTTAGTGGTCGCACACGTGATTAGCGGCTGCCATGTTGGATTTTTTTAGATGAATATAAATTAAATAATATTGGACACTTTAACAAATGAAAAACCGAGTTGATTATACTTGAAATTTGTTCTATAGATTAACTATACAATATTGACTGGCTAGAGCATATATTTAACATACATAGAACATACATTTATGTGAGATGTTACATAGGAATAACCAATGAATTCCCAATTTCTGAATTGGTTTGCATGGTTCCAGTTGCATTCGTCAGCACAGTGGTCGGTGGGACACATTTCTGTTATACGGCTGCATGGTATTGCATTAAAGTAATATACAGCACAAAACTGACCTCACATTAGAGCTTTGATGGTGAGGTACGTTTTTGTGAAATATATTCCTTTACTTTGTCCACCGTTCACATGATTAGCAGCTGTAACAGAAATTTGTCCCACCCACCGCTGTTCTGACAAATGCAACTGGAAACCATGGCAACCAAACCGATTCAGAAATTGGGAATTGTTGCTAATGTTCATAAACCTGTAGTAAAAAAAAAATCGGTCTTTAAAAACCAACTCTCACAACAGTAAAACTGAACTGTGAAAGTGACACTACAAATGAAGTGTCAGAAATGATCTGTGCTAATGTAATGTTATAGGATGGTAGCAGAGTAACAGCATCTAAAGGAGTTCCCAGATCGTGTGATCATGTTCTGTTGAGAAATTTAATGATGTATGTGTATATTCTTTATGAAATCTAAGAGTATTGTGTGTGCGTTGTCAGCGTTATAACAGTATGGCCTTCTGAGCGTGGGTCAGTTGTGGAAAGAAAATGTCTTGCGTGTGCTTAAGCGTTTCACAGGGATGAAATATATGGATCTACATAGCTTAAAGCTTTTACAGAGTACAGATGAAGACTGAAGACTTCGCCTACAATGGAAGTAAAATTAGCCCGAAGCAGATATAAAAGCACGATATAAATGTGACCATTAACATTTATTTTCAACCCTTAACATCTAAAAGGTTTGTGTAAAAAGCTGGGGCTAAAGCTTATCTGGAAATCTTGCAACCGTTTCTAAAATTCAAGATGAGATTGTGTAAAGAGTACATTTTTTTCCTTGTATTTGGTAATAAACATATACTGATTGTTGCACTTTGGTTAGAAAATGCTATATTGATAAAAGACCAACAGGGTTAGTGCTGGATCGTCTGCTGCAATTTTGGATAGATCTATGAGTTGAGAGAAACTGGAGTGCTCAGGAAGTCAGCACCACAAGAGCAGTTTTTTGGAGGTGTCCTTTGGCGTTTGGGGAACGGAAAGTGAAAAGCTTTTTCCATGTGACTTGTGAAAGGCTTGTTGGAGCAGATACGCATGGAATAAACTAGGGATGGACTGATGTAGACATTTTTCATTTTTTTCAAATATCAGTATCAGACCAGATGTGGAAAAATCCCCTGCAGATATTTCTTCCCCAGTTAACTGCAGTTGGTCTACAGTGCACTTGAGCCTGCAGCAGCACAGGTAGGCAACTGATCTGACTGGGGCAACAGTTTATTCAAATGTGCTGAAATGAGTAATAATTCACAAAATAAAAATGTCCAAGAGGAACGAAGCAGCATTTTAACAGCCATCAGTCACAAAAGAAATCCATGTGAACCACTGTAACCAGCCAAAGTCATATTGCATTATCATTTTTTCCAATGATGAATTTAGGAACTTTACGTGAGCGGGTCTTGCCATATCCCTGTTCCTAAACTTGTCATGACCTCAAGTTTTCAAAGCAGAGCGTCTCTCCTGAGCAGACAATCTAGCTTTAGCCATAACAAAATCTAGTTTCACTTCCTGATTCTACAGGTGAACTCTCGCCAAGACCCTCCCTCCTCCTACGCAGCTCTATTAATGCGAAGGAGAGGAAAAAAGGCCAAAAATGGAAAGGTGCTGCTGCAGTGTCGTCTTCTCTGAAGTTTTTGAAAGGATAAAGCTTTGCCAGAGATGGAGAGGCAAGTGCCGCAGGAGGAGCTTTGTTGAAAAGGAGCAGCATCGCGGAGGAGTTGATGCGCTGCTAAAAATAGCCACAGGGGACAGATTCAGAGATGACTTAAACATGCTCGAGTGGCTCAAAACAACTCCAGCAATGCGTTTGATAAGGGAACAACATTGTAAGATGTGTAAAAGCTCCAAGAAGTTGATTTTGTACAATATCCCTTTAAAAAAACTTTAAATTTAACCAAACTGAGGCCAAAGTGTCTCCACGACTTTATTAAAAACAAAAGTATAAAACAAACTATACAACAACTGTCCGACTGCTTCTCTCCAGGGACAGCAGGGGGCGCCAGGGGGGTCTGATCCAGGGGCAGTGCTCTGTGGGGGCTCAGGGCCGTGGCGGGGGCCTCATGCCTGGGGGGGGGGGGCCTGGAAAAGAAGTGACCAGAGTTAGACCAAAACTGAGAACTGTTCACAACAAAAACTGTTCTGTCCAGAGTAAAATGTGTTTCATACAAAAGTTAAAAATGGTTATGTTATAAATATGTCATAATACATCTAATAATTCATGCTAAAAATAGTAATTTGGTTAAAAAAAAGAAAAAAAACGATGGCTCCATCTAAAAAGGGAATACAAGCCCAGGAAGCTCCTTCTCATTTTTCATTTTTGAGCTGGATATTCATCGTCCGCCATGACAAGGAGCATCCAAATTCAGTTCAATTAGGAAGGGGCAAGGAAAGAGCAGCGATCACTCCTTTAGACTGGTGTGGGCTCTCATTCGCCCAGCAGACACTCACCTCTCATCCCGGGGGGTGGCGGCCTCATGCCAGGGGGTGGCATGCCCATAGGTGCCCCACGGCCCGGGGGCATTCCCATTGGAGGACCCATCGGGGGACGCATTCCTGGAGGAGGACCCATCATACCTACAGCCAATCAGAGGAGAGGATCACACAGGAGCCAATCAGAAGGGATCAGACAGCAGCCAATTAGAGACGAGGATGTAGTGGACAGATTACTCATTTTTTCTCTCCAACCCAGTTCTGTCATAAGTCCGGCCCCACGCACTGACAAGTTTCAGTGACCTCTGACATCACTGTCTGGTGTTTAACCGCGACCTCAGTCTCATCACAAATATCAGAATGTTTGGGTTTCTGGACAATCAATTTATTTTTGTAACGCCCAATATCACAACAGGAGTCGTCTCAGAGGTCGGTATAAAATTAACAGGCTTCATTGAAGCCACTTCTGTTATTTAATTTCTTCACTTAATTTAAAAAAAAACAACGTATTTAAGGCTTTGCACATTACGTTTTAGAAAAATGTAACTATTGGTACTTCTGAACATGTCCATTTTAGATTTTTTTGCTTCAACAAAGCAGATGCCCATGTTATTTATAGAATCACTAGTTATGCTTTTGTTTCATGAAAATTAAGAATTAAACAGATCTGAAACATAATTTTCCAGGAAAATGTTAATAAACATGTTTATAGCGGTCATTAAAACTGGATAATGTCCAATTCCTCCCTTCTTTCTGCAGTTTTTATGTGGGCATTTCATAATACTTAGTTGGACTTTGACCTGAAGACCCTTTGCATGCCCTCCAATTCTGATTAAGACTTAATATACTTTAGGGCCTTCATTTTAAATCAAGATTTTAGGACTCCGTGGACATGGTGCATCAGCTACATTATAAACCTCATTTTTACAGAGCAAAACGTACAAAATGATCCTGAACATTGCATTTCTGCCAAAAGCTGCTGCTAAAGGCTCTTTTCTGAAACAGTAGGACTCTGTTTGTGTGAAAGCTCAGAGTCTGACCTGGGGGACCTCCTCGGCCCATGGGTGGAGGGGCCCCGCGGCCGGGAGGGTACTGTGTGGGGGCCCCTGCGATACTGGCCCCTGCTGCAGCTGCTGCCACTGTGCCCCTGCCCTGAGGGGTCATCACCTGAGAGAGAGAAGGAGAGTTAATGCTGATGCCCTTCCAGTCCCAGTCATTATGCGTACAGCCCAGGGATATTTAAACTTTTTCCATCAAGGGCCACATATTGAAGTGTGAACTGCGTCGAGGGCCACAGACAGTGGTCAGTGCAAAGAAACATTCGCCTGCCTGCATTTAACCAAGGATTAAACCACATTCCACACCTTTATTTAGGCTTTAATCAGCTCCACCTCATCACATCAAATGTGACAATACAGTCACACAAAAGTTCACTGCAGGAATTTTATATTTAGCCAAATAATAAATTAGACTAAATTAAAAATTATTCTTTGACCAAAACTAAAGCATAACGTGATCATTGGTCAGAAGTCCTGTGCGTCCCAGTGATTACCTGTTGTGAGGGGCCGCCCACTCCTCTGACGGGGCCGGCCAGTCCAGCGGGGGCCGTGGCCATGGGGGCCCCAGCTGGCACTCCTCTGCCTGCGGCTCTGCCCACTCCTGGGCCACCAGCCACACCTGCCAGAGGCACCCGGGCGATTCCAGTCTGGAACAGAGAAGGGGATGTTTTAACCAGGAGTCTGTCAGGGGCCGTTTACACCAAGGCCTCAACATAAAGATATTATCGCAATATAGATGATTTGCTGAGACGTCACGAATATCACGTGACATTCTTTGCGCTACCATTTTGGACGTAGGATTTGCGCATCTTCAGATAGGAATAACAACTACGGGCCCAGGCTACAGGCTCTAAAATCATCCATTACTCCCATTTCACTAACCATTTACACGCCAATAAGCTTGTCCGTAGACATATAATAAAAGTCCTGATAGAAACTCGCCGCGAAATCCATTGGAACATCCAGTTGTATTATTTATCTGCTCTAGTCCTGATGCGTATCAGCTACGTTAAAACTAAGCACAAGCTAGCGAAAATGGGTAAAAAACGTCATTGGGAGCTTTATTGCCAAGGGAAAAGCCCAACTCATATAGTCAGAAGAGGAGCCGGACCTCAGA